>CAXITT010000002.1:4458719-4470995 GCA_964033795.1 Lymnaea stagnalis | reverse complement strand
TGGGAGCCTGTTTGCCGGACATCTCAGACATGTAACATGCTGTGGGAGCCTGTTTGCCGGACATCTCAGACATGTAACATGCTGTGGGAGCCTGTTTGCCGGACATCTCAGACATGTAACATGCTGTGGGAGCCTGTTTGTTGGACATCTCAGACATGTAAAATGCTGTGGGAGCCTGTTTTCCGGACATCTCAGACATGTAACATGCTGTGGGAGGCTGTTTGTCGGACATCTCAGACATGTAACATGCTGTGGGAGCATGTTTGCCGGACATCTCAGACATGTAACATGCTGTGGGAGGCTGTTTGTCGGACATCTTAGACATGTAACATGCTGTGGGAGCATGTTTGCAGGACATCTCAGACATGTCACATGCTGTGGGAGCCTGTTTGCCGGACATCTCAGACATGTAACATGCTGTGGGAGCCTGTTTGCCGGACATCTCAGACATGTAGCATGCTGTGGGAGGCAGATGCGTTTGTTTTAAAGTGTCTGTGCTGCAGATTGAGCTGCATGGGGATCAGGAAGTAGTATGTGCTGCAGATTGAGCTGCATGGGGATCAGGAAGTAGTATGTGGTGCTGAACATGGCCATCTGGATTCAAGAATGGATAGGATTATTGTTGTGTGAATAATCGTACTCTCACCATGATTGATGATGTACTCTCACCATGATTGATGATGTACTCTCACCATGATTGATGATGTACTCTCACCATGATTGATGATGTACTCTCACCATGATTGATGATGTACTCTCACCATGATTGATGATGTACTCTCACCATGATTGATGATGTACTCTCACCATGATTGATAATGTACTCTCACCATGATTGATGATAGTACAGACTAGAATCACTAGAAACGAAGGCCAATGTGTCTATTTAAAGGAGAGTAACAAATCATAGCAAATGTCACAAGAGGTGATAATTGTAAACTATGGGGCTTTTCTGTTGTTTATCTCTGGATAACACTGATTTGATCTAAGCCTGTGTTACAGCCCCAGCGACTATAGTAATATCTTTAGTTGGAGAGTACTAGCCCCCACTATGGACCATATCTATTGACTGTAGCCTTTAGTTGGATAGTACTACCCCAATATACAGACCATATCTATTGGCTGTAATGTTTAGTTGGAGAGTAATAGCCCAATATCTAGACCATGTCTATTGACTGAAGTCTTAAGTTGGAGAGTACTAGACCGATATCTACACCATATCTATTGACTGTAGTCTTTAGTTGAAGAGCACTAGCCCAATAGATCGACCTAATCTATTAACTGAAGTGTTTAGTTGGAGAGTATTAGCCCAATATCTAGACCATATCTATTGACTGAAGTGTTAAGTTGAAGAGTACTAGCCCAATATCTTAGACTCTAGACCATATCTATTATGTTTCCAACAAGATCAATCGATCCTACTTCCGCTGTCCAGTTGGTCAGCTGTCATCGTAAGACGTCAGAGAACTCTTCTCCGTCTCAACTCAAACACTCGACACTATTGGCCAGCCAAAGAGTCGTTAATTGATAAGTTGTGTATCCCTGGGCCCTAAAACAAGACACCAGAGTGGCCCGCGGTGATCAACAGGATATAAAAGTGCCGGGTTAAGACACGAGGGGGGGGAGGGGAAGAACCCCAGGCAGTCGACAGTGGCTGACCTGGGGTGTGAAGGGGCGCTGACGGGTTTATATAAAGACCTAATTTTATATCAATCGATGTTTGTGTTAGGGCGGCATTTAGTCAAGGTACAACATTGCTGCCCTGCTCATACCTCCACTCCACTCTACCCAACTCCACTCCACTCTACCCCACTCCACTCTAACCAACTCCACTCCACTCTACCCCACTCCACTCTACCCCACTCCACTCCACTCCACTCTACCCCACTTCCACTCTACCCCACTCCACTCTACCCCACTCCACTCTACCCCACTCAACTCTACCCCACTCTACTCTACCCCACTCCACTCTACCCACTCCACTCTACCCTACTCCACTCTACCCCACTCCACTCTACCCTACTCCACTCTACCGAACTCCACTCGACCCCACTCCACTCTACCTCACTCCACTCTACCCCACCAAGATGTTCAAGATCTTTCACTTTTTCGAGTCAAGCTTCTTAAATGTCTGAACCTGGGAATTAACTTTAAAAAAAGGCTTTCCTTTAAAAATTTTGGTCACTTATAGACTGACCCAATCACCTATTGACTGATCCTAGCGCTCAATGACCGAACCAATCATTTATTGTCCAAACCAATCACTTATTTACTGACCCAATCACTTGTTGACTGCCCCATCACTTATTGAATGACCCAATCACTTATTGCATGACCGAATTCTTTTTGACTGACCCACTCACTTATTGACTGATCCTATCGCTCAATGACCGATCCAATCATTTATTGACCAAACCAATCACTTATTGACTGACCCAATCACTTGTTCACTGATCCAATCACTTATTGACTGACCCAATTACTTATTGACTGACCCAATCACTTATTGACTGACCCAATAACTTATTGACTGACCCAATCACTTATTGACTGACCCAATGACTTGTTCACTGACCCAATCACTTATTCACTGACCCAATCACTTATTGACTGTCCCAATCACTTATTGACTTAACCAATCACTTATTGACTGACCCGATTTGATGAACCTGTACTTTTCAATTCTCTTAATACCAACTGTCATCAAGGACGACACTCTCTCAAAATCTTCCATTTGATGATTGCCATTCGAAGGAAAAACTTTACGACTTGTGTTGTTTCTCTTACTTTACCCCCCCCCCCTTTAGTTCTATAACGTGTATGTAAAGTGTTAACTGAGATGATCATTATCATTATACGTTACATCAATATGAGCGCCTACAATGTCAAATCAAGTCACCGAGAGCCAAACAAAATAGTTCTTTTGTTGCAGGCCGTATAGGCACGTGTCTTCTTTTGTCTTTAGGTTAATCTGAGGTCCTTATAACACAATTAGCAGCAGGACCTCGCCTGTATGTTAATCTGAGGTCCTTATCACATAATTAGCAGCAGGACCTCGCCTGTATGTTAATCTGAGGTCCTTATAACATAATTAGCAGCAGGACTTCGCCTGTATGTTAATCTGAGGTCCTTATAACATAATTAGCAGCAGGACTTCGCCTGTATGTTAATCTGAGGTCCTTATAACACAATTAGCAGCAGGACCTCGCCTGTATGTTAATCTGAGGTCCTTATAACACAATTAGCAGCAGGACCTCGCCTGTATGTTAATCTGAGGTCCTTATAACATAATTAGCAGCAGGACTTCGCCTGTATGTTAATCTGAGGTCCTTATAACATAATTAGCAGCAGGACTTCGCCTGTATGTTAATCTGAGGTCCTTATAACATAATTAGCAGCAGGACTTGGCCTGTATGTTAATCTGAGGTCCTTATAACATAATTAGCAGCAGGACTTGGCCTGTATGTTAATCTGAGGTCCTTATCACATAATTAGCAGCAGGACTTGGCCTGTATGTTAATCTGAGGTCCTAATAACATAATTAGCAGCAGGACCTCGCCTGTATGTTAATCTGAGGTCCTAATAACATAATTAGCAGCAGGACTTCGCCTGTATGTTAATCTGAGGTCCTAGTGCTATAGAATCTATATGGAGAATAAAATAATAACATGATTTGGTACGTTGTCTCCATATGGAAAAAACCAAATCCATAATTTTACCTAACTGCCTTGTCTTTTTCCTGTTTGGTTTTTACAGTTTTTTTCAAATCACTTCCTTTCCACTTTTCTTTACTTTGTTTCTGTTTGCTTTTTTCGCCTACTCCTATTTTTTCTCCCCCTTTTTAGGTAGGATATCTGTGTGTATATATATATATATATATATATATATATTATGTAAATTTAATTTATAATTATTTAAGTGTCTTTTTGTTGTACTGATGAAGACATGTGCCGAAACGTATACTTTTGTATTCTGTAAAATTATTATTAAAGCTTACCTTAAATTGTTATATTGACACCAATTGTCGTGTCTAATTAATCTGCTATAATTAGTTACACTAGGTTTCAACTTTAGGTTAATATGAGGTCCTAGAACCATAATTAGCAACAGTTGCCTCCACATTTAGGTTAATCTGAGGTCCTTGCGCCACAGTTAGCTTCAATAAATGAACATCTTACTTTCCTCTGTATCGTCATCCCGTCTTCGATGTTTTACTTTAACAAAGTCGATTCATAACAAAGTCCAATGAAATTCGTCGCAGTTGATTAAATACTCTAAGTTTGAAAGCGGTTCTGATGAGATGGAGTGCCATGCCTTAACTACGCTATCACGCCTCCAAACTATCCGGCCTCCCAATCTTCTTCCCTGCCGTCCATCCTTCGCTCCTCCGCAGACGAGCGTATTCTTTCTGTCCCCAAGACTCGCACAAAAACATACGGTGAACGATCTTTCTCTTTGTGTGCTCCCAAACAACGGAATTCTCTTCCATTACACAACTACAATATACCGACCCTCACAGCTTTCAAAACTGCGCTCAAAACACATCTCTTTAAACTCTACTCTCCTGACTGATTCCCACCTCTGACCGGAAAACGATGCTGCTGGGTGTCGTCCATGGCTAGACATGCAAATAGTTTTAAATACACTATGTCTAGTTTTATTTAATTAACGTTTGTCAATTAATTTTTTAAAGTTTTTTTTTATTATGTTTATTAAATTGTATGCACAGCGTGGTGAGCCCAGCCCTAGGCTGGGGTACCACGCTATATAAAACCACTTATAATAATAATAATAAAAATCTCTTCCATTCCCTTCACCTTTCCACTCAATCCTCTTTCCTTCATCCTTCCACTTAATCCTCTTTCCTTCACCTTTCCACTCAATCCTCTTTCCTTCATCCGTCCACTCAACCCTCTTTCCTTCATCCGTCCACTCAACCCTCTTTCCTTCATCCTTCCACTCAATCCTCTTTCCTTCATCCTTCCACTCAACCCTCTTTCCTTCATCCGTCCACTCAACCCTCTTTCCTTCATCCTTCCACTCAACCCTCTTTCCTTCATCCTTCCACTCAATCTCTTTCCTTCATCCTTCCACTCAATCCTCTTTCCTTCATCCGTCCACTCAACCCTCTTTCCTTCATCCTTCCACTCAACCCTCTTTCCTTCATCCTTCCACTCAATCCTCTTTCCTTCATCCTTCCACTCAATCCTCTTTCCTTCATCCTTCCACTCAATCCTCTTTCCTTCATCCTTCCACTCAATCCTCTTTCCTTCATCCTTCCACTCAATCCTCTTTCCTTCATCCTTCCACTCAATCCTCTTTCCTTCATCCTTCCACTCAATCCTCTTTCCTTCATCCTTCCACTCAATCCTCTTTCCTTCATCCTTCCACTCAATCCTCTTCCAATCTGTTCATCATTCCGCTCAACAGTCTTCCCTCCCCTCCATCTATCCTATCACATTTTCCTTAAAAATAATATTTTTGGACGTACCCATCAATTAATAAGTTAAATTTATGATACGTATTTACCTTACCTACACCTTATTACTGGGAAGTCTGGCAACTCATTACCTTATTTGGCAAACCTTAAATGGCAGCCAATCAATATCTTATTTGGCAAACCTTAAATGGCAGCCAATCAATATCTTATTTGGCAAACCTTAAATGGTAGCCAATCAATATCTTATGTGGCTAACCTTAAATAGTAGGCCACTTAATATCTGAATATTCGCTCGCATAGAGTACAAAATTGCAACTCTGTGCTACCGCTGCTTGCATGACCTGGCACCGTCCTATGTCAAAGCGCTCATGACGCCTTATGTACCGACTAGGCAACTCCGCTCATCAGATAGTGGCAAACTCTTGATACCACGTGTTCGCCTTGAGTCTTACGGAAGGCACACATTCACATTTTCTTGCCCAACAATTTGGAACACACGTCCTGTCACTCTCAGAAACAGACAGACACCGGAGTCTTTAAAAATCGATGTGAAAACACATGTATTTCGCAAGCACCTGCTGGGGTGAAGTTGTCTACAACCTTCTCCAGCTGGCTATTATCTCCTAGATGTATATTGGCCTGTGTTGTTTATGGTTGCAAGGGATGAGAGACTTAGAATGGGTATTCTCGTATGTAGTTTTTGTAATGTTGCGTTTGTATTTTAATGTGGTATAATGTAGATTTTTTTTCATTTATCTTTTAATATGGTAAACTTTGTACCACGCATCGAACCTTTGGGGATGAAGCGTGTTTTTCAAATAAACTTAATTATTATCTTATTTGGCAAACCTTAAATGATAGGCCACTCAGTGTGAGTTGTTCAATCAGCACAAATCGCAGATGCATTCTTGTGACAACATCTAAACGTTTGTCTGTTGAAACTGGAGGGATTTACCCAGTAATAGGAAGACGCAAGGAGCATTCTGCCCAAATCATATTCCCGGATTGAACCGAAGCTTTAATTTTTATATACTGTTGTATCTTTCAAAACCATTGGTTAGCTTAAATATAATGTATATTTTAGGTCAACTTTTAGTTGATTTTATTTTAAATGCAAAATGTGAAGCGTGAGTTGACATCGTTGGTGTAGTCTTAGAGTTATGGACGGCCTCAGCATCATTGTTGTAGTCGTAGAGTTATGGACCGCCTCAACATCATTGGTGTAGTCTTAGAGTTATGGACGGCCTCAACATCATTGTTGTAGTCGTAGAGTTATGGACGGCCTCAACATCATTTATGGACGGCCTCAGCATCATTGTTGTAGTCGTAGAGTTATGGACTGCCTCAACATCATTGGTGTAGTCTTAGAGTTATGGACGGCCTCAACATCATTGTTGTAGTCGTAGAGTTATGGACGGCCTCAACATCATTGTTGTAGTCGTAGAGTTATGGACGGCCCCGACATCGTTGGTGTAGTCGTAGAGTTATGGACGGCCTCAACATCATTGTTGTAGTCGTAGAGTTATGGACGGCCTCAACATCATTGGTGTAGTCGTAGAGTTATGGACGGCCTCGAATAGGAAAATAAGTTTACTGGAGCGCTGATCCTGGCTGACTGACTTGATTAAATTCTTCACGCCTCGTGCACCGGACGCTGTTGTGCCAGAGCAAGCCATTGAACCAAAGACTAACGCCCATCAAATCTCTCAGTTTATTTGGCGCCCACGAAACATAGACGGGTCTTATCATTTGATTCCCTCGCGCCCAAATAACTGAAAGGTGTGTGTGTGGGTGGGGGGGGGGGGCTTAACTTCTGATTCTCTCGCGCCCAAATAACATAGGAATGGGGGGTCTTAGCTTTTGATTCTCTGGCACCAACAGATCATAGACAACCCTTTAAATCTGGGTGGGGGGGGGGGGTCTTAACTTCTGATTCTCTCGCGCCCAAATAACATAGGAATGGGGGGTCTTAGCTTTTGATTCTCTGGCACCAACAGATCATAGACAACCCTTTAAATCTGATTCTCTGGCACCCTCAGATCATAGACAATCCTTTAAATCTGATTCTCTGGCACCCTCAGATCATAGAACCCTTTACATCTAATTCTCTGGCACCCACAGATCTTAGACGCCCCTTTACATCTGATTCTCTGGCACCGACAGTGCAAAAATTATACATTTATAAATTCTAATTTCGCTGTTATAGGCGGGGTTTTAACTATGGAGGTTAACCAAGTATGTCTACTGTTTCTTGCTTCAAAAATCTCATTCCCCTTGTCAATCTCTCAGCCCCTGGCTGACACTTATTTGTAAACACTGTCTTTATTTAAATACATTTTCTATCCTATAGTTAATAGAAAAAATCCACGGGAATGTCTGAACAGCTTGTCTTGATTTCCAGGACGAAACAACCTTTAAAAAACCAACGGTTTTCGCCTAAGTCCTTTACATGTGGAACAGTTGGCCTCAGTCTTTGAGAGAAAGTCAAAATGATAAAAAGTCATTTAAGAAACATTTAAAGACTTAAAATAAAAATTTATGTAGATTTTGGGACATCAGAGTGCCGTGAGCGTGCTCAAATAGCATGGACACAAGAGCTATAAACGTACTCAATCATCAGAGTGCCGTGAGCCTGCTCAAATAGCATGGACACAAGAGCTATAAACGTACTCAATCATCAGAGTGCCGTGAGCCTGCTCAAATAGCATGGACACAAGGGCTATAAACGAACTCAATCATCAGAGTGCCGTGAGCCTGCTCAAATAGCATGGACACAAGAGCTATAAACGTACTCCATCATCAGAGTGCCGTGAGCCTGCTCAAATAGCATGGACACAAGAGCTATAAACGTACTCAATCATCATCAACATTTTTTTATAGTATTTTACTTTATAATGATTTTTCCAATGATCCACGCGCTTTTGATAGAATGTGATGCCATCGGCGAAGAGTGTATGTGCAAAGTTTCAGCTCGATAGGTTGACGGGAAGTGGATCAATTAGCCGTCCGAAGATTATTATTTTTTTGCCAGCCAGAAACACACGACCTAAAGCAAAGTGAACGTAAAGGATTAAAAAAAAGCATATACTCTCTAACAAAAATGTCAAGAAATCAAACAGAAACCTGCAAATAATTAATAAATGAGACGTGTGGGGTGTGTGTGTTTGAGTACGTGTGTGTGTGTGTGCGTGCGTATATTTATGTGCGTGTGTGTGTGTGTGTATGTGAATACTTTAAACCTAAGGTTTGGAGAAAAAAAATGACAACTTTATTCTCAAAATCAAGTTATTAAACTTTGCAATTAAATTCTCTTAACCATATGCTAATTAGCTTTTATCTGTTTTAATTTGGAGAAAAAACCAACCAGCTGGGATCAACTTACTCTACATCCCTGAATGAATGGAGATCTTGCGGAAATAGAACAACCCACCTGCCGAATTATGCCTTCAGGGGTGTAGCTAGGGCTAGGGCTACGGGGGGGGGGGGGCAAGATTTTTGCCGCCCGTGCGAAAGCAAAACACTCTGTCTGCAGTTGGTAGAAATGCCGCCCTCAGTAAATAGGAAACAAAAATCGCCCCCGGGGGGGAGGGCCCGTTCACCCCCTTCCCATCCCAGAACCCCCTTCCACCGCTAGTGCAGGTGTTGTTCGACAGAATGATATGGAGTCTCCAAACTTACTGTTTCGTAATTTCAACATATTCACTAGAATAAACTTACCTCTAACCTCCACAAAATGTCTCTCCCTGCTTGCATTGATTGATTTCAATAGTAATCTTTCGGTCCCAACTTTGAGGGAAAAGAATTTCGCCCCGATTGAGTTGCTCTGAGGCACCTGCGACGAAGAGGGGTGGGAGGGGGACGTTTCAGTTTGACAAATGCCTAGTGCTTGAAATAGTGCTTGAAATAGTGCTTGAAATAGTGCTTGAAATAGTGCTTGAAATAGTGCTTGAAATAGTGCTTGAAATAGTGCTTGAAATAGTGCTTGAAATAGTGCTTGAAATAGTGCTTGAAATAGTGCTTGAAATAGTGCTTGAAATAGTGCTTGAAATAGTGCTTGAAATAGTGCTTGAAATAGTGCTTGAAATAGTGCTTGAAATAGTGCTTGAAATAGTGCTTGAAATAGTGCTTGAAATAGTGCTTGAAATAGTGCTTGAAATAGTGCTTGAAATAGTGCTTGAAATAGTGCTTGAAATAGTGCTTGAAATAGTGCTTGAAATAGTGCTTGAAATAGTGCTTGAAATAGTGCTTGAAATAGTGCTTGAAATAGTGCTTGAAATAGTACTTGAAATAGTACTTGAAATAGTGCTTGAAATAGTGCTTGAAATAGTGCTTGAAATAGTACTTGAAATAGTGCTTGAAATAGTACTTGAAATAGTACTTGAAATAGTGCTTGAAATAGTGCTTGAAATAGTGCTTGAAATAGTGCTTGAAATAGTGCTTGAAATAGTGCTTGAAATGGTGCTTGAAAAAGTACTTGAAATAGTGCTTGAAATAGTACTTGAAATAGTGCTTGAAATAGTGCTTGAAATATTGCTTGAAATAGTGCTTGAAATGAAGGCTATTTAGTTTGTGTGATGTTTGTTTCTTGATGAGTCAATTGAATCAGTGCGTGACGTCGGACGATGAATTCCTACACCATCAGGTAAAACCATCAGGTAAAACCATCAGGTAAAACCATCAGGTAAAACCATCAGTAGACTTCCAAATGTTGCACTGTAGAATATGATAATAATTTATTTGTTAATATCAACATTGTGTAAATTGTGAAAAAAGAAAAAAAAAACTTTTAAAAATTGTCTATATAGTACGGGTCTCGCCAAGTTAGCCTATCTATATGAGACACCTAGGTGCTTGTCTGTATCTGCTTGCTCTATATGGCGACACCTAGGTGATTATCTGTATCTACTTACTCTAAATGGAGACACCTAGGTCTGTATCTACTTACTCTATATGGAGACACCTAGGTGCTTATCTGTATCTACTTACTCTATATGGTGACACCTAGGGCCTTATCTGTATCTACTTACTCTATATGGAGACACCTAGGTGATTATCTGTTTCTACTTACTCTATATGGAGACACCTAGGTCCTTATCTGTATCTACTTACTCTAAATGGAGACACCTAGGTGTTTATCTGTATCTGCTTGCTCTATATGAGACACCTAGGTGTTTATCTGTGTCTACTTGCTCTATATGGAGACACCTAGGTGCTTATCTGTATCTACTTGCTCTATATGGAGACACCTAGGTACTTCTCTGTATCTGCTTGCTCTAAATGGAGACACCTAGGTCCTTATCTGTATCTACTTACTCTATATGGAGACACCTAGGTGCTTATCTGTATCTGCTTGCTCTATATGGAGACACCTAGGTCCTTACCTGTATCTGCTTGCTCTAAATGGAGACACCTAGATCCTTTTCTGTATCTGCTTGCTCTAAATGGAGACACCTAGGTCCTTTTCTGTATCTACTTGTTCGATACTGTGATGTTTATCATTTTTTTTTATGAACTTCCCCTTTGTGTTTTAAGGAAAATCTTCGGATAACTCATTGACCCACTTCCCGTCAGCATATAAAGCTAAAACTTGGCACATAGGCTCGTTCCTGATAACAACTAATTCTCTTAAATTTTGAGCCCCTTCCGTCAATCCCCCAAAATCAATTTTTCATGTTTTCTATCAATGCGAATATGAAGGAAGCACCATGACACTGATTTCATGAAAGGACGTATGAAGGAAGCACCATGACACTGATTTCATGAAAGGACGTATGAAGGAAGCACCATGACACTGATTTCATGAAAGGACGTATGAAGGAAGCCTGATGACACTGATTTCATGAAAGGACATTCCCAATAACTGCGCTAAATGAGATGCTTTAGAAATAAAATCGCATAACTTCGTTTGAAGCGTAATATTTTATTTTGTTTTTTCTGAAATAGTTGGAGAAATAAATTTACTGTGTAAAAGTGAATGGGACATCCCTTATATATAAATCACGCTTCTGGTGTGACTATTGGACTGCTTCCATTTCAGGCTGCTTCCAATTCAGCGTATTTGGTATTGAGAGTATATTTCAAATAGTTTTAAATGTTTGATAGAAAGTATCGTTCGATAATGAGTTCGATACCGGGCTAATTAAAAATCCCGATATTTTTTTAATAACGCAACTGCGTTTGGCGCCAAATATTTTCTTTTCGGAAGGTAAAATCGTCTCAATTTAAGTTTGGTGTAAAAATATTCGGTTTAAAAGTGGTTGGGACATCTGAATATTTAATATAGTTCATGGGCTTGAGATAAAAAGTGTGCAGTGACGTATCATGGAGGGTCGGGGTATAGCAAAAATTGGGATTCTAAAATTTGCGTTACTTTTAGTAGAAGGGAAATTCACACATTGCTATCGCCAATGTTTTTTTTTTTTTGCGGGCTTTCTCTAGTTAGAATATCAGTAACATAAAATAACATAATAAAAAAAGTAAAATGCAGGATTGATACGGTAAACTTTGTTTTTAAGGGTTCTTTAATTTATTGTGCGATCTGCAAAGGGGTGATGGGTCTCCTTCGGAAATCGACAACGATTTCTTTGTTGTTGTTTGTTTTAGACATTGGAGTGAAGACGAATTTTAACAGCAGCTGATAAAACGTTTAACTTATTTGCGGTTAAAAAAAACTCGCTTCAGATATTAAGACAACGATGGTGGTAGCATCAGCTAAGTTAGCGATTGGAACGGGGTCGCTGGGGCTCTGGGTATATTAAAGTTGGTATATATTGGACACAAGACGCAAAAAGGGGGGGGGGGGGGAACCGGGGGGGGTGGACCATGGGGGGATCCGG
>CAXITT010000002.1:4360188-4458619 GCA_964033795.1 Lymnaea stagnalis | reverse complement strand
AGGGGGGGGGGGCGGACAGGGTCCTTTTTAAAAATATTTGACAATTCAACATGACAAATTGTGAGCGATTCGTTAAGAAGTTGAGAATCCTTGCTTAAATATTGAGATTTTCATTTATCGAAGAAATCTTTTTAATCATAAGGTGTGGTTGGATAGTGCAAAAATGCTGATGAGAAAACTAGGAAAAACATCCTGACATTTTTTTTTTTAGGGATATCAAGATGAGGGTGTAGTTGTTCTAAAAATATTAAGATGGCGTCCTCGTTTCGCTTAGCAGATTTATAAGCAAATTGGCCGTGTCGAGTTGTTGCTGTACTTCATTTAAAATGTGTCTTAGGATAAGTTTCTCAAAACATTTCATTACAATAGAAGGAAATGTAACACGACGTAGGTCGTTATTACAATATAAGGAAATGTAACAGGACGTAGGCATAGGTCGTTATTACAATAGAAGGAAATGTAACAGGACCTAGGTCGTTATTACAATAGAAGGAAATGTAACAGGACGTAGGCGAAGGTCGTTATTATAATAGAAGGAAATGTAACAGGACGTAGGTCGTTATTACATTAGAAGGAAATGTAACAGGACGTAGGTCGTTATTACATTAGAAGGAAATGTAACAGGACGTAGGCATAGGTCGTTATTACAATAGAAGGAAATGTAACAGGACGTAGGTCGTTATTACAATAGAAGGCAATGTAACAGGACGTAGGCATAGGTCGTTATTACAATAGAAGGAAATGTAACAGGAATTAGGTCGTTATTACAATAGAAGGAAATGTAACAGGACGCAGGTCGTTATTACAATAGAAGGAAATGTAACAGGACGTAGGTCGTTATTACAATAGAAGGAAATGTAACAGGACGTAGGCATAGGTCGTTAATACAATAGAAGGAAATGTAACAGGACGTAGGTCGTTATTACAATAGAAGGAAATGTAACAGGACGTAGGTCGTTATTACAATAGAAGGCAATGTAACAGGACGTAGGCATAGGTCGTTATTACAATAGAAGGAAATGTAACAGGAATTAGGTCGTTATTACAATAGAAGGAAATGTAACAGGACGCAGGTCGTTATTACATTAGAAGGAAATGTAACAGGACGTAGGTCGTTATTACAATAGAAGGAAATGTAACAGGACGCAGGTCGTTATTACATTAGAAGGAAATGTAACAGGACGTAGGTCGTTATTACAATAGAAGGAAATGTAACAGGACGCAGGTCGTTATTACATTAGAAGGAAATGTAACAGGACGTAGGTCGTTATTACAATAGAAGGAAATGTAACAGGACGCAGGTCGTTATTACATTAGAAGGAAATGTAACAGGACGTAGGTCGTTATTACAATAGAAGGAAATGTAACAGGACGCAGGTCGTTATTACAATAGAAGGAAATGTAACAGGACATAAGCCATGATTGAAAGTGACGTTGCCATTGGTTTAATTCCTGATATTGTCCACATTTAAGATTGAAAAATACATTTTCTTATCGCGTTATATATCAGTGTCTAGAGAGAGATCCCTGGGGGCTGTTTGTGACCATGACCATGTTGTACTATCTTTAGTGACCACAGGGCAGTTTCAGGTGGACATCACTTGAGATGCATGACATATTAAGTTCTAACGTGAATCAATTTTTGTACAGTTCTTTTGTTGGACATGGCCATTCCCCATTGCCACTAACTAATTAGTGATGACAGACTACGCGTGTTCCTTTAGTGACCAGTGATGACTAGCTTGTGTGTCCCTGAGTGACCAGCGCTGACGGACTGCGTGTTTCCTTAGCGTCTAGTGATTTTTGCGTGTTTCCTTAGCATCTAGTGATGACAGACAGCGTGTTCCCGCGTTGATCTATGATGCTGGACTGTGTGTTCCCTCGGAGACCAGTGATGAGAAATTGCTTTTCCCTCAGTGACCAGCTACCCATTGAATTTCTCTTCAGGATTGATCTCTCTCTCTCTCTCTCTCCACCCTCCACTCTGGAAAATCTTTATTCGCTTTCCAATAATAATAATAATGATGGAAGTTAGGCAATAAGCAAATTACAATTCATTCCGTCTCATCATCTTTTAAAACTTATTACAAACTACTAAAGTCTCATGTAGATAAATGGATGGGCAGGTAGATAGAAACAAAGATGAACAGACACACAGATGGGCTGATAAGTAGCTGGATACATTGACGGCTTTAGAGCTGATTGTATGGCTAGAAAGAAACATAGATGCATAAATGTAAAGTTGAATGGGTGGATAGATGTGCAGAGAGTCTGACAGCAAGATGAGCAGAGAGTGTGACAGCCGGATGTGCAGAGAGTGTCATAGCAAGATGTGCAGAGAGTCTGACAGCAAGATGTGCAGAGAGTTTGACAGCAAGATCTGCAGAGAGGGTGACAGCAGGATGCGCAGAGAGTGTGACAGCAAGATGTGCAGAGAGTGTCACAGCAAATGTGCAGAGAGTCTGACAGCAAGATGTGCAGAGAGTGTCACAGCAAATGTGCAGAGAGTATGACAGCAAGATGTGCAGAGAGTGTCACAGCAAATGTGCAGATAGTCTGACAGCAAGATGTGCTGAGAGTGTCACAGCAAATGTGCAGATAGTCTGACAGCAAGATGTGCTGAGAGTGTCACAGCAAGATGTGCAGAGAGTGTGACAGCCGGATGTGCAGAGAGTGTGACAGCCGGATGTGCAGAGAGTGTGACAGCAAGATGTGCAGAGAGTCTGACAGCAAGATGTGCAGAGAGTGTGAGAGCAAATGTGCAGAGAGTGTGACAGCCGGATTTTCAGAGAGTGTGACAGCAAGATGTACAGAGAGTGTGACAGCAAGATGGGCAGAGAGGGTGACAGCCGGATGTGCAGAGAGTGTGACAGCAAGATGTGCAGAGAGTGTGACAGCAAGATGTGCAGAGAGTGTGACAGCAAGATGTGCAGAGAGTGTGACAGCAAGATCTGCAGAGAGGATGAAAGCAGGATGTGCAGAGAGTGTGACAGCAAGATATGCAGAGAGTGTGACAGCAAGATGTGCAGAGAGTGTCACAGCAAGATGTGCAGAGAGTGTGACAGCAAGATGTGTGAGAGAGAATAAGAGTGGGAAAAATTAGAGAAATAGGTCGACGAGGATGGATGGAGATGAAGCAGAGCAGACACAACTTATTGAGAAGGGGAAGAAGACGAGTCTGAAAAAGGAAAGACAGACAACATTGGATGCTTCAGTCGTATCGATCTGCTGTACTCTGATTAACTTGATGGGCGGGGGGCGGGGGGAGGCTCTGTGCAGTTCTTGACGGCCCCTTCACGTGCTGTTACATGGCCCCTGGGCACACACACGGATATTTCAATTAATAACCAAAGACACAATTTCATCCATAACTTTGTTATACCTTATTACTGCACCTGGAGATCCTCCACCACTCCCCTGCAGGTACTGCTCAAGAATATATCGTGGCACAATCGGCTTCTTCAGCCATTTGCGCACCCACAGCCAAGTTCACAATTAGCACATACGATGATTAAGGTGGTCATAGTCGATTTCGACTGTCGAAATCTCTCTCTCTCTCTCTCTCTCTCTCTCTCCATTGCTAGACTCCATTGTAAGCTCCACAGTAAGAATCAATTGTAAGTTTAAGACTCCATTTTAAGACTCAATTGTATCTCTCTTGAACTCCCCCTTAGCGGACATCCACCGGCATTTGATTTCAATAGACTGGACTTGGACTGCCCAATGTGGACTAACGCCCTCATTAGCATCATCTAGTTTCAGTGTTGAATCCCATGAGATGGACGGATCTTAAACCCTGTCCTAAACATCTGTGCATTTCCCAGCATTGCGACGTGTTGAATCCCATGAGATGGACGGATCTTAAACCCTGTCCTAAACATCTGTGCATTTCCCAGCATTGCGACGTGTTGAATCCCATGAGATGGACGGATCTTAAACCCTGTCCTAAACATCTGTGCATTTCCCAGCATTGCGACGTGTTGAATCCCATGAGATGGACGGATCTTAAACCCTGTCCTAAACATCTGTGCATTTCCCAGCATTGCGACGTGTTGAATCCCATGAGATGGACGGATCTTAAACCCTGTCCTAAACATCTGTGCATTTTTTTTTTTTTACCCCCTTGCCACCCCCCCCCCCCCCCCCCCCCCCGTCCGTCCGTGTCCTCTCTGCCTTTTGGTTGTCGCTGGCATTACAAGTTGTCTCCCCTTGTTGATCGAACCGCTCGGTCCTGGCCGGTCCGTCGTCTGACAGTAACCGCTGCCGGCAGCTACTCAGCACGTGTCATTAGTGTCAGGAGCAATTACCCGCTATTCGCCCGTCTTCTCAACCGGACCGATAGCCTTGGAACAAGCGCAGGCGCTGTCCGATGCTTATTCCTTAAATCAGCACGTTTCATAAGTTTATAATGGCCGGCCTATCGATGACGTTAATAACTTAATGGAGGGCGAATTCCAATAATTTGTGGGCGGCAAGCCTCGGCCCAGGAGCCACACGAAGCTCTTTGAAGCGGCAGATGCATCGCTGTTTTTCATTTTAAAAAAACAACAAAAAAAAACAAATAATTTATAACGACAGCGGCTCTCAAAATCTTCATAAATAGATACAATTTTTTTTTAAAAAATGTCTCTTCATTTAAAAAAAAAATGGTAACCGAACCCTCGATTGACCAATGCTTCTCAAACTTTTTTGGCATTTTGAAACAAATAATTAATTTTTGCTGCACGTGTCTTACCATGTGATAAGGAATATAAAAATATATTAAAAAAAAAGACAAAAATACAAAAGCACTAGCTGTATGAGTCGAGGATGTCAATGTCTTGACCTCAAGCAAGTATTTTGCTTGGCCGCCAGAGTTTACGTTCAAACACCTGTCAACCCACGACTGCTTGCTGTCAACCCACGACTGCTTCCTGTCAACCCACGACTGCTTGCTGTCAACCCACGACTGCTTCCTGTCAACCCACGACTGCTTGCTGTCAACACACGACTGCTAGCTGTCAACCCACGACTGCTAGCTGTCAACCCACGACTACTTGGTGTCATCCCACGGCTGCTTGCTGTCCATCTACGACTGCTTACTGTCAACCCACGACTTCTCTCTGTCCACCCATGATTGCTTGCCGTCTTTCCACGACTACTCGCTCTCAGCCCAGTGCAGCGTGCTGTCATTCTCATGACTGCTTGCTTTCAACACATGACTGCTTGCTGTCAGCCGACCACTGCTGGCTCTAACCTCAGGACACGAAGTCTTGCTGTCAACCTTCTGCTAGTTGCTGTTCTTTTCCCATTTAATGACAGGACAAAAATGATCATTCATTAAAAGATCATGCAATATGTCAACACTAGAAAACATGACCCGGTGTTACCGAGGCAAAATGGAAGGAATATTGCAATAATACGTTCTACCGGCTAATGTGAAGTGTCAACAGATAAAAATCCGATTCTTACTCATGTAACCTAATCCGGTTTTGATGTATTTTATCTTTGAAAAATATAAAAAAATTCTGCAATTTTCCGCGCCATTTAAATATACATTTGGCAAATAGTGAAATGCATATAGGCATGGATGTTTACTATTCTAACATCACTGAATTGTTTTAGACATTTATATCTTCTTTATTATAATATATGGCCACCAAACACTATTTTACGCCCTTGAGTGGCAAAGAAAACATTTTCTAACAAACTTGAAACCGTTCTTACATTTAACACACACAAAATTCTATGTACCATTTAAAATATCTGTAGCTTTAACGAATTTTGATTTATTTGTAACTTTATTAAAAATCTAACCAACATTTCGACTCGCCCCTGAACAAAATTGTCGGAAAAATGGAATGACCCATTGGACCCCTATGTCCTTGGAATGACCCGTTGGACGGCCATGTCATTGGAATGACACATTGGACGGCTATGTCTTTGGAATGAACCATTAGACGGCCATGCCACTGGAGCGACACTTTGGGCCGCTATGTGTTGGGAATGACCCATTGGACGCCATGTCTCTGGAATAACCCATTTGACCGCTATATCTCTGGAATAACCCATTTGACCGCTATGTCTCTGGAATAACCCATTGGGCCGCTATGTGTTGGGAATGGCCCATTGGACGGCCACGTCTTTGGAATGACCCCATTGGACGGCCATGTCTTTGTAATGACCCATTGAACGGCCATGTCTTTGGAATAACCCATTGGACTGCTATGTCTTTGGAATAACCCATTGGGCCGCTATGTCTTTGGAATGGCCCATTGGATGGCCATGTCTTAAACCTAAAGACATGTACAAGTGAGACACTAAGGTGACCAGCACGAACAGAATAGAACATAGTGAGGCTGCGATAAAGACTTCCCCAGGCGATGTTCTCTGTCAAACGATGAGTTCAAAAGGTCGAAGAGGTGCGTAACGAATAGCTCGCCGAATGAAGATCCAGCAGGAAGAATGGCCAGGAGGAAGAATAAAGAGCAAACTTGGAAGGTCGTCTGGTGAAAGTGCACCTGGGACGGCCACTCTAAGCTCTCCGGCCCCTGAGTATGTAATAGTCTCTCGAGCAGTGTTTTGTTCAGACTATTCGCTCAGGGGGTCATACTCTAGCTACGCAACTGGGTTACCAGGATTACCGAGCGACAATCGGGAGTTTAGCGTATACCAGATAATCATTAATTCTCTCAGAAAATTTGACCCATTGAGGGGACATTTCAGGTTGGGGACGCACTTTTCCCTCTTAATGTAAGTTTTTAAATTAATTATTTTGTAAAAAAAATAAAAAATTATTCAAATACTGTTATAATTAAACAAACCCTAATGCAAATCATTCGTTTTCCCCATTGAAAAACTGGAGAAAAAAACACAGATTTTTGGGATTGGGGCTAAAAAGTGGGTGGGAAATGGATCAATTAGCCGTCCGAAGATATTACAATCAAGCTAAAAAAACAACAACACACAAACGAAAAATATGTTACTATAAAGGGTTTTTAAAAAAAAAATGCTAACAACATCTATTCTATAAAGCCGTAGGTTTTGACAGCCATCGGTATAGATATTGGTGAGTTAGCGTACTTGGTGTAGAGATTAAATGTGTTGCTATGTAGATTGTATTGGTGGCGGTTTTCTGTATATGAAATGAAATATTTTATAAGAGACGCCATTTATGTGGCTTTGGTTTTAATGCGTGAGCGCATTAATTACACAATTCTGTCCCTGGCATACAGGTGTATAGAAGGCTCTGCATCGGAATATCTTTAAAAAAACTGATTTATAAACATGTATCCTTAAAGAACCTGCTGTCTTCAACACAGTCCTTGCTAAAAAATGAACACAGAAAATGTCTTACGGAGTGCGCTCTTTTGAAGCGATAGCGCCAAAATTATGGAACAGTTTGCCTCAATCTCTGAGGGGAATTGAAAAGGATAAAAAAAAACATTTTAAAAACATTTAAAAACTTATTTGTTTAAATAGATTTAATAAAAATCAGAGCGCAGTGAGCATACTAAAGTAGCATGAATACCAGCGCTGTAGAAATATCCAATCAATCAATCAATCAATCAATCAATCAATCAATCAATCAATTTGAAGAGCAGCGCTGTGAATAGAGAGCCTACCGAAGCAGTATTAGTGGCGTTCAAGATTGCTTTTTCTTGTGTCCAGAGTTCGTAACCCATTAGACTGAAACTGAGCCATCGAAATTCTCTTGCAAATTGGACTTCGTAACATTTTGTTAAACTAAACTCACTTTTTGGAAAGTCATTTGTGCATAACAAAATGTATTTCAGAGACAGATATATGGTGCATGGCACCACCAATCTGTTTTTCCCTTTGGAAAGAAAGTTATAGTGCCTCGAAATATGGTTTGAAATGACCAAGTTGTTAGAGCAATGGTCAGGAAATACGGCAAAAGTGACTTATTTGTAACTTTAATGTGTACTCATAATGGTATAAAGAATTGCAGGTAGGAGGGAGTGATGGAGAATAGCGTCGGAGGGGGAGTGGGTAGGTGGTGGAGCGCGCTAGTAGGGAGTCGCAGGGAGAGGGAAGAGCGACGGAGAGTCATGGCCAGAAACCTCGAGTGTCGAAGCAGATCTATGATTTCACTTTCTGTCTGCTGGTGTCACACGGCCAATCTCAGCTTCCGGTTTAAGTTGGAGCCTTGGCCCTGGCATTGGGCACATAATAAAGCCTTTTGAGTGTAAAATAAACCCAGCAATATTGAGCACATGGGCGAATATATTGAATTAAATATTTATGTAGCGCTTCCCCAACTAACTGAAGACATTGCCTGCAATCACCAACCAACTCAAGACATTGCCAGCAACCACAACCAACTGAAGACATGGCCAGAAACCACCAACCAACTGAAGACATTGCCAGCAACCACCAACCAACTGAAGAAATTGCCACCAACCACCAACCAACTGAAGACATTGCCAGAAACCACCAACCAACTGAATACATTGCCAGCAACAACCAACCAACTGAAGAAATTGCCAACAACCACCAACCAACTGAAGACATTGCCAGCAACCACCAACCAACTGAAGACATTGTCAGCAACCACCAACCAACCAAAGACATTGCCAGCAACCACCAACTAGTAGAATTTGATACTTGCCTGACATAATTCGATACTTGCCTAACAGACTGGGATACTTGCCCAAAAAAGCTGCAACCCATCAAATGCCAGTACAACTTAGTCATTTGTTTACATTTATTTCAATCATGTGTGAGCAGTCGAATGATTCAGCTTTATCCGACAAATATAAAGACATTATGGACAATTATTAGAGACGTATCCTTGAAAAAGCTAAAGCTATCTATTTGACTCTTAAAGAAATTGAATCTGCCCTTTCGAACACGTGGAAAGTCATTGACAGAATGTGGCCTAGAACTTCCAAACGGTACACATACACCGAAGCCAATTTGTTCTAGAAAATATTAAGATCCAATATCCGAGAAAGCATATTCGGAGAAAAGTTTCAAATGCTCAACCTGGGGCAAAGAAGTGCTTTCCATCAAATCAGTCAAGCAATTGAAAACCCTAACTTATCTAAACGTCTATTCTCTTTTGATGGACCTGGCGTAAGTGGTAAAATATCTTTTAAAACACAGTAGAACCAAAATATTTTCTTAACGGATGAAGTAATGATATGTGTTGGAAACATGTTCAGGTCCTAAAGCTAGACCAAAAAACACGCGTTCCATTGAGGACAATGTCCAATCAAAAGACCAAGGCTTTTCCGGTTGGCTTAAAAACCTGGGAATGGTCAATTATAAGAGCGTGCATTAGAGGAAAGTATCTCTGAAATTCCTCAAGTCTTCAGTGAAAATGTATCTAATGTTGATGCGGATGAGGTCATCCAATCAAGAGATGACAACATTGCTAGCCCCGCAATCCTGACCCCAAAAAATCACGAGTCACTTGAACTAAGATGAATTCAGTCTAAAATGAAATGCTTTACCAGCATAGATCCTATTCAAGAAGACACTGCCAGTGCC
Source organism: Lymnaea stagnalis (assembly GCA_964033795.1). Classification (NCBI taxonomy): domain Eukaryota; kingdom Metazoa; phylum Mollusca; class Gastropoda; family Lymnaeidae; genus Lymnaea; species Lymnaea stagnalis. Next base: position 4,449,124 of record CAXITT010000002.1, on the reverse strand, counting down.
AAGGAGGCAGCAAGCTCCAATGGAGTTTTTCAACAGCTTAACACGTCACGGTACGCCTCATCACAGACTGAACTTGAAAGTTGGTGCAGCAGTAATGTTGCTACGAAACCGTGACTCACCAAGAAGTCTTTGCGAATTCACATTGATGGTCGTCAAGCTAATGTCAAAATTAATTGACTGTTAAACCTTGTCCAGATCTTTTAAAGGTACTAGGATATTTATTCCATAAGTTATTCTTGCACCCAATGAGACTAACCTTCACGTTACAAAAAGACAAAAACAGTGTCCATTGATATTTTGCCTTCTCCGATATTCTGCCCCCCGTCCCTCCCCGAAATGCCTATAAGAGACACTGCTATCAAATGGCACATACCAGTTGTTTTATGAAGTTGATCACAATCTTTGTTACCTTTGGAAATACGGCTCAAGTTATTTCTACGTGCACAAACATTATCCAGAATTTCCCTTACGTTGGACACAGGCATGACAATTCGAAACAGACGTCTGGTCAACAAATCATGGGTCCACATCAGGTAAATGAACCATGGGTCCACATCTGGTCAATGAACCATGGGTCCACATCTGGTCAATGAACCATGGGTCCACATCTGGTCAATGAACCATGAGTCCACATCTGGTCAACAAATCATGGGTCCACATCTGGTCAACAAATCATGGGTCCACATCTGGTCAATAAACCATGGGTCGACATCTGGTCAATGAATCATGGGTCCACATCTGGTCAATGAACCATGGGTCCACATCTGGTCAATGAATCATGGGTCCACATCTGGTCAATGAACCATGGGTCCACATCTGGTCAATGAACCATGGGTCCACATCTGGTCAATGAACCATGGGTCCACATCTGGTCAATGAATCATGGGTCCACATCTGGTCAATCAATCAAGGGTCTATGACCCACGAGCCGTTGTTTTCATATTTACAGACCATGGTTGTGTGTCTCCTATCCTCAATAAGTCTTCATCCATTACGCAGTATGCCTACATGTCCATTACCCAATGTCTCTACATGTCCATTACCCAATGTGCCTACATGTCCATTACCCAATGTGCCTACATGTCCATTACCGAATGTGCCTACATGTCCATTACCGAATGTGTCTACATGTCCATTACCCAATGTGCCTACATGTCCATTACCCAATGTGTCTACATGTCCATTACCCAATGTGTCTACATGTCCATTACCCAATGTATCTACATGTCCATTACCCATTGTCCCTACATGTCCATTACCCAATGTGCCTACATGTCCATTACCCAATGTGTCTACATGTCCATTACCCAACATTACCCAATGTGCCTAAATGTCCATTACCCAATGTGCCTACATGTCCATTACCGAATGTGTCTACATGTCAATTACCCAATGTGTCTACATGTCCATTACCCAATGTGTCTACATGTCCATTACCCAATGTATCTACATGTCCATTACCCATTGTCCCTACATGTACATTACCCAATGTGCCTACATGTCCATTACCCAATGTGTCTACATGTCCATTACCCAACATTACCCAACGTGCCTAAATGTCCATTACCCAATGTGCCTACATGTCCATTACCCAATGGGTCTACATGTCCATTACCCAACATTACCCAATGTGCCTGCATGTCCATTACCCAATGTGTCGATGCCTCCATTACCCAATATGCCTGCACGCTTATGACTTTGACAGTCTATGCCTGCTTGACGACATATGCCCTTAACTCCACGACTCCGAGTCGATGACCAAGGCTTCATATAGAATCTTGAGGAGAGTGTTAGTCTTTCAGGCACATATTTGATCACGCTCCTTGTTGGAGCTGTACCAAGCGGAAAAAAGAAAAAAAAAGAATCATTGAAGAGAATCTATGGCGATGAACTCAAGGCTTGGCGTGGAGATGAACTCAAGGCTTGGCGTGGAGATGAACTCAAGGCTTGGCGTGGAGATGAACTCAAGGCTTGGCGTGGAGATGAACTCAAGGCTTGGCGTGGAGATGAACTCAAGGCTTGGCGTGGAGATGAACTCAAGGCTTGGCGTGGAGATGAACTCAAGGCTTGGCGTGGAGATGAACTCAAGGCTTGGCGTGGAGATGAACTCAAGGCTTGGCGTGGAGATGAACTCAAGGCTTGGCGTGCAGATGAACTCAAGGCTTGGCGTGGAGATGAACTCAAGGCTTGGCGTGGAGATGAACTCAAGGCTTGGTGTGGAGATGATCTCAAGGCTTGGCGTGGAGATGAACTCAAGGCTTGGCGTGGAGATGAACTCAAGGCTTGGCGCTCAAGGCTTGGCGCTGCCAGGCAATGACTTTGTTAAGCAGGAGTTAACATTTGTAGAGCGATACGGTTGGCGATGAAATTATAAAGCTGTCACCACATCGAAATCAAACAAAGTAACTTTAAAGCCCCGCCCCCCCCCCACACACACACATTTCAACAAAGTCATTGCTCAATGGAATATATTATATGCTATTTATTCAGCTTTGAAATAAAAAAGCGATTCTCATTTGCATACTACAAAGCTATTCTTAATTGAAGATATAAAAGCTACCCTGAATTGAAGCTATTATTTAGGTTTAAAAAAGTTTCAGGTACCGTGTACCGAACATGAGCCCGTATAGCCAGGGTGGAGCCGTATATCGAACACTAATTTATATATATATATATATATATATATATATATATATATACAGAATCGAGTCGAATACCGAACACTTAACTCATATATACCGAATGGAGTCGTATATCGAACACTAACTCATATGTACAGAATGGAGTCGTGTAACGAACACTAACTCAAATATACATAATGGAGCCGTATACCGAGAACTAGCCCATGTATCCAGAGTGGAGCTGCATATCCAGCACTAGCCCATACACCCAGAACGGCGTTATGTGCCGAGCCATAACCACAAATCAAGAGATGTGCCGTGTACCCATCACTAAACCACATATTGAGAGCGCAATTAGCATATATATAACCGCCGCATCTCATTGGACGATCTCTGAGCGCAGTTATCTCAGGAAAATTGTCTACTGGCGCGTCCGTCTTAAGGCAACTACTCACGTGCGTTATCCAGTTGAGTTAGAGATTATGCATTCATTATTAGGGTTTGACGTGGCCGTGTTCTGGGATGTGTTCCACGGCTATGCGCAGTTTTGGAGACATTTATAGCGTTGTATATCACAATGAAGCAAGGAAAGGGCCCCGAAGAAAAACCTTCATCAAAATTCTTCACATTCTGAAGGCATAGGTGAATAGATGAAAACTCGAAGGGGTACGTCCAAATGTGTGTAAAACAGAGTGGTTTGCCCGTGGACGCCACCTGCTTTCTTCACTTTGGGTTGGTTCCAAAATCATGTTTGGTGTATTCATCATGTTTGTTGTATCAATCATATTTGGTGTTTCTATCATGTTTGTTGTTTCCATCATGTTTGTTGTATCTGCCATGTTTGTTTTTTCTATCACATTTGTTGCTTCTATCATGTTGCTGTTTCTCTCATATTTGCTGTTTCTTACATGTTTGTTGTTTCTATCGTGTTTGTTGTTTCTATCACGTTTGCTGTTTCTTACATGTTTGCTGTTTCTATCATGTTTGTTTTTTCTAGCATTTTTTTTTATCATATTTGTTTCCAAACTCAATTCTACTAAGTTGGGTAGGAATATGAATAATTAGAAAAATCCCAAATAATATAACTTTTAAAAAAAATTATTATTTTTAAACATAATATTTTATCTCACTGTTTCGCTATAGAATCCATGTTTACTTATCCAAACTACGGCGAACAAAAATGATATGAAGTGGATATGATATAAAAGAACCATTTTGCTCTTTCTCTCCAAAAATAGTTCATTTTTCTTCGTTGTACACCATATGGTCATGCTAACGAAACTTCTAATCAAATACAGTTCTCCTAGTACACCGCTTCATCATCATAGCATACATCTGATGTGCGCAATCTTCCCCTATATCACGCACCAATATAAGGTGTACAAAGAACATCACTTCGTTCTCCTGTGTATGAAATATACACCAATCTTTCTCAGTCTGACCAAATCATGAGCTCATTTGTTTTAACTCAGCAACGGCCGCCTGTATGTCTAATGTCCGACTGCCCACAATTCCCAGTGTCACATTGTGCCCGAACATACACAGCCTCCTTGATCTGACGGTGTACCGTAACACATAATATTACCCCCATTAATATGACAATGTGTCCTGACACATACAACTTCACTGATGTGACGCTGTGTCCTGACACACACAAGCTCATTGATATGACGCTGTGTCCTGACACACAAGCTCATTGATGTGACGCTGTGTCCTGACACACACAAGCTCATTGATATGACGCTGTGTCCTGACACACACAAGCTCCTTGATATGACATTTAGCATCATGACATTAACCAAACTCCAATTTGGCTCACTCGATTTCTGGCAGGTGTGTATGTGTATGTGTGTGCTTGTGTGGTGAGTGGGGGGGGTGGCTGATAAGAGATTTCAGCTGATCAAATCTGCTTCTGTGGTCTGTTAGCACACAGCGGGCCACTGATGACGGGGGCCACATGACGTACAATAACCCCGTGACCCCCCGGGGGAGCTCTGTTCAACAGACGTTAAAAAATTCATAACGCTTTGGCAGACGCAACTCGTTTCCCCCAAACCGATCAACTCATCGCCGGATGTGGACTCAAGCGTCGGCAGACGATACACTTCAGCATGCACGGAGACCGCTGAGAGTGCACGCGACTGGGCGCCTCATGCGCGCCCCCCCCCCACTCGGTGCACGGTTTGACGTAGCACGCCCTCGTGGTGCAAGGTTTTGACGCCACACGCCCTCGCGGTGCACTCGAATCAAAGGGGAGCCGATATCACCGGGGGAAAATGATACCGAAATAAATATAATTAGTTAATGTCAAATTTGATTTCTTATTCGTCTACCTTTTAATATGAACCTTGGTCTTGGTGATGATCTACTATGGGAGTGATCTACTAAGTGAGTGATCTACTAAGTGAGTGATCTACTATGTGAGTGATCTACTATGTGAGTGATCTACTATGGGAGTGATCTACTATGGGAGTGATCTACTATGGGAGTGATCTACTAAGTGAGTGATCTACTATGTGAGTGATCTACTATGGGAGTGATCTACTATGGGAGTGATCTACTAAGTGAGTGATCTACTATGGGAGTGATCTACTATGTGAGTGATCTATTATGGTAGTGATCTACTATGGGAGTGATCTACTATGGGAGTGATCTACTATGGGAGTGATCTATTATGGTAGTGATCTACTATGGGAGTGATCTACTATGGGAGTGATCTACTATGGGAGTGATCTACTACAGAAATGATCTACAATGGAAATGGTCTAATATGGAAGGGATCTACTAACAGAAATGATCTACTATAGAAATGATCTACATAGAAATGATCTACTATGGATATGATCTACTATGGAAATCATCTACCATGGAGATGATCTACTATAGATAAGATCTACAATGACGATGATCTACTTTTGAAATGATCTACCTTTGAACTGATCTACTATAGAAATGATCTACTATGGAGAAGATTTACTGTGGAAATTATCTACTATGGCAATGATCTACCATAGAAATGATCTACTATGACATTGATCTTCTATAGAAATAACCTATGAAGGATAAGATCTACTGTGGAATTTATATACTATAGAAATGATCTACTTGCAAAACGATATACTAAGGAGTTAATCTACTAATGTAAATAATCTACTACAGAAATGATCTACTATAGAAATTATCGACTTTGGAAGTGATCTACTATAGACGTGATCTAATAATTAAATGATCGACTATATGGACGTGATCTTCTATAGAAATGATCTACTATGGTAATTTTTGCCAGTGCCTTGAATGTCATAGCATAGTATGTGCCCTGAATGTCACAGTCTGTGTCCTGAATGGCGTAGTCTCTGCCCTGAATATCATAGTCTTGACCTGAATGTCATAGTCTGTGCCCTGCACGGCATATTCTGTGCCCTGAATGTCATAGCCTGTGCCATGAATGTCATAGTCTGTGATCATTAACGTTAATTGTTAAACAGAGCACCAAACAGCTAGTCATTTAATTGGTGCATCAATGACGTGTTAGAGAGAGCGATACCATGAGATCCACACGCTTAAATCACATGGCACTAGTTCTGCTTTGCTGTTCAAATAGACGTGAAAGACATCAGAGTAGGCTTGGTAGTGAGATCAAAGGTTTCTGGTAAGTCAAATAAACAGCCGATATATACCATGGCTATACACCATGAATTAACACCATGCTTATACAGCACAAATATACAACACGAACATACACCACGTTTATACACCAGCAATATAAAGCACGAATATACAAAATGTTCATACACCAGGAATATACCACAGGAATATACACCAAGTGTATGCACCATGAATATACACATTGAATATACACCCTGAATTTACTTCATCAATATACACAAACAATATACACCATCAATTTACGCCATCAATATACACCATGCATATACCGATGCATATACACCATAAATATGCACCATGCATACACACCATGTTTATACTCCCTACATTTACACCAGGAATATAGACTAGGAATATTCAGAATATGTATACACCATAAATAAACATCATGAATATACACCATGAATATGCACATTAAATATACACCAAGAATATACACTATAAATATACACCATGAATATACACCATTAATATACACCATGAATATACACTGTAAATATACACAATGAATATACACCATGACTATACACCATGAATATGCACCATGAATATACACTATAAATATACACCATAAATATACACCATGAAAATACACTATAAATATACACCATGAATATACACAATTAATATACACCATGAATATACACTATAAATATACACCATGTTTCAGACAACGTTAACCATTAGCTTTGCTTCTGTCGTATTTACCATTTATAAAATATTACCTGGTGTTGATATTACCTGGTGTTGATATTACCTGGTGTTGATATTACCTTGTGTTGATATAACTGGTGTTGAAGTTACATGGTGTTGATATAACCTGGTGTTTATATTACATGGTTTGGATATTACATGTTGTTGATATTACCTGGTGCTTATATTACCTGGTTTTGTTATTACATGGTGTTGATTTTACCTCGTTTTTTATATCATGGTGTTGATATTACCTGGTGTTGATAGTACATAGTGTTGCTGTTACATGGTGTTTATATTACACTGTGTTGATATTACCTCACATGGATATTTCCTGGTCTTTATATTACCCTGTGCTTATATTACCTGTACTTGATTTCATATGACCTTGATATTACCTGGTGTTGATATTAACCCTGCTGTTGATATTACTTGGTCTTAATATTACTTGGTGTTGCTATTACATGGTGTTGATATCACCTGGTGCTGATATTACTTAGTCCTGATATAACCTGGTCTTAATACTACCTGGTGATGATATTACCTTGTCTTGATATTACCTTGTTTTGATATTACTTTATTTTTACTTCACCTGGTCTTCATATTGCCTGACCTTGATATTACCCGGTCTTGATATTACATTGTGTTGATATTACTTGGCCTAGTGTTGATATTACCTAGTGTTGATATTACCTGGTATTGACATTACCTGGTCTTGATATTACCTGGCCTTGATCTTATCTATCCTTGACATAATCCTGGACTTGATATTACCTGTTCTTGATATTACATGGCCTTGATATTACCTGGTGTTGATATTATCCCTTTTGTTGAAATTACTTAGTGTTGATATGCAATAGTGTTGATATTATATGGCCTTGATATTATCTTGCCTTGAAATTTCCTGTTTTTTATATTACCTGGTGTTGAATTCACCAGGTCTTGATATTATTTATCATTGACATATTCCTGGACTTGAAATTACCTGGTCTTGATATTTCCCTGTCTTAATTAGCAATTAACAATTTTAAATTACACTAAATAACCTAGACCAGTGGTAGGCAAATTGCGGCTCGCGGGCCGTATGCGACCCTGAAACGACCTGAGTGCGGCTCGGACAGTCGGCCAAAAATCGTTTTTGACTACAATAAATATGTTTCTTGAAAAGAAATTAGGCTCTTAAATTTTGTCAAATAGTCCTGCTGCTGATTATTGGTTTGTTTGACTCATGAGCTTTCCGACCACTGACCTCATTAGGTCAGTTTTCGGATTACGCATTAGGTCAGTGGTCGAAAAATCATTATGTCAGTGGTCAGCAAACTCATTAGGTCAGTGGTTGGAAAACTCAGTGGTCAGTGGTCAGCAAACTCATTATCTCAGTTGTCGGCAAACGCCTGAGGTCACTGGTCAGAAAGCTCATTGGCTAAGTTTTCGCAAAACTCATTAGCTCAGGGTCGGAAAACTCATTATCTCAGTGGTCGGAAAACGCATTAGGTCAGTGGTCGGATAACTCATTAGGTCAGAGGTCGGAAAACTCATTATCTCAATGATTAGCAAACTCATTAGATCATTAGTCAACAAACCCATTATTTCACTGGTCCGCAAACTCATTTGGTCAGCGGTTGGAAAACTCATTAGGTCAGTGGTCGGAAAACTAATTAGATCAGTGATCGGAAAAATCATTAGGTCAGTCGTTCGGAAACTCATTAGGTCAGTGGTCGGAAAACTCATTATCTCAGTGGTCGGAAAACGCATTAGGTCTCTGGTCGAAAAATCATTAGGTCACTGGTCGGAAAACGCATTAGTTCAGTGGTCGAAAAACCACTGAGCTAATGAGTTTTTCTACCACTGACCTAATGAGTTTTCCGACCACTGACCTAATTAGTTTTTCAACCAGTTACTTAATGAGTTTTCCAACCACTGACCTAATGAATTTGCCGACAACTGACCTAATGACTTTTCCAACCAGTGACCCAATGAGTTTTTCGACCACTGAACTAATGCGTTTTCCGACCAGTGACCTAATGATTTTTCGACCAGTGACCTAATGCGTCTTCCGACCACTGAGATAATGAGTTTTCCGACCATGAGCTAATGCGTTTTCCGACCACTGACCTAATTTGTTTGCTGACCACTTACCGAATGAGTTTGCCAACCAGTGACTTAATTCGTTTTCCGACCAGTGACCTAATGAGTTTGTTGACTAGTGACCAAATGAGTTTTCCGACCACTGAGCTAATGAGATTTCCAACCACTGACCTAATGAGTTTGCCGACCACTGACCGAATGAGTTTGCCGACCAGTGACCTATTTAGTTTTCTGACCACTGACCTAATGAGTTGTCCGATCACTGACCTAATGAGTTTGCCGACCACTGAGCTTATGAGTTTTCCGACCACTGACCTAATGAGTTTTCCTACCACCGACCTAATGAGTTTTCCGATCACTGACCTAATGAGTTTTCCGACCACTGACCTAATGAGTTTTCCGATCACTGACCTAATGAGTTTTCCGACCACTGACCTAGACTATAGTAAAACTGTTTTAGATACCGTAGCTGGATATTATATCTGTAGCACTTGAGGAAACTCTGACAGTAGCAGTCATGCAAATCTTAGTCAGATGTTAGCGACAGTTCATAATACACACATCGATTCTTTCATTGCCTGATCTGTAATTAAGACACTGATTTCAAGCCAGTATTACCTAAACGGTTTGTCTCGCGTCCATTTATAAATGTCATACAGTCATAATATGACACAAATGTCAGGACTGACCACTGAATAATTCATGTCTAAAACGTGACGCTGACAATAAGCCGCGCGGCCAATGCAATCACTCAGTGTGGATTGAATATTATAGTGGACAAATAGACGTCCAGTGGCATTCATAGGGTCTTGACGCATTTTAGTGCTGTGTCTATTACGTGCTGTATCTATTACGTGCTGTTTCTATTAAATGCTGTCTCTATAACATGCTGTCTCTGTGATTTAAGATGCATCCCTGGTTTAGGGTTTGTCTGTGGTTTAGAGTTTGTCAGTGGTTTAGGGTTTGTTTGTGGTTTAGGGTTTGTCCGTGGTTTAGGGTTTGTTTGTGGTTTAGGGTTTGTCTGTGGTTTAGGGTTTGTTTGTGGTTTAGGGTTTGTTTGTGGTTTAGGGTTTGTTTGTGGTTTAGGGTTTGTTTGTGGTTTAGGGTTTGTCCGTGGTTTAGGGTTTGTCCGTCGTTTAGGGTTTGTTTGTGGTTTAGGGTTTGTCTGTAGTTTAGGGTTTGTCTGTGGTTTAGGGTTTATCTGTGGTTTAGGGTTTGTTTGTGGTTTAGGGTTTGTTTATGGTTTAGGGTTTGTTTGTGGTTTAGGGTTTGTTTGTGGTTTAGGGTTTGTTTGTGGTTTAGGGTTTGTTTGTGGTTTAGGGTTTGTTTGTGGTTTAGGGTTTGTTTGTGGTTTAGGGTTTGTCCGTGGTTTAGGGTTTGTCCGTGGTTTAGGGTTTGTCCGTGGTTTAGGGTTTGTCCGTGGTTTAGGGTTTGTTTGTGGATAGGGGTTTGTCCGTGGTTTAGGGTTTGTTTGTGATTTAGGGCTTGTTTGTGGTTTAGGGTTTGTCTGTAGTTTAGGGTTTGTCTGTGGTTTAGGGTTTATCTGTGGTTTAGGGTTTGTATGTGGTTTAGGGTTTGTTTATGGTTTAGGGTTTGTTTGTGGTTTAGGGTTTGTTTGTGGTTTAGGGTTTGTTTGTGGTTTAGTGTTTGTCTGTGGTTTAGGGTTTGTCCGTGGTTTAGGGTTTGTTTGTGGTTTAGGGTTTGTCTATAGTTTAGGGTTTGTCTGTGGTTTAGGGTTTGTCTGTGGTTTAGTGTTTGTCTGTGGTATAGGGTTTGTCCGTGGTTTAGTATTTGTTTGTGGTTTAGGGTTTGTCTGTGGTTTAGGGTTTGTCTGTGATTTAGGGTTTGTCTGTGGTTTAGGGTTTGTTTGTGATTTAGGGTTTGTCTGTGGTTTAGGGTTTGTTTGCGGTTTAGGGTTTGTTTGTGGTTTAGGGTTTGTTTGTGGTTTAGGGTTTGTCTGTGGTTTAGGTTTTGTCTGTGATTTAGGGTTTGTCTGTGGTTTAGGGTTTGTCTGTGATTTAGGGTTTGTCTGTGGTTTAGGGTTTGATTGTGATTTAGGGTTTGTCTGTGGTTTAGGGTTTGTTTGCCGTTTAGGGTTTGTTTGTGGTTTAGGGTTTGTTTGTGGTTTGAGGGTTTGTCTGTGGTTTAGTGTTTGTCTGTGTTTAGGGTTTGTCTGTGGTTAAGGGTTGGTCTGTTGTTTAGGGTTTGTTTGTGATTTAGGGTTTGTCTGTGATTTAGGGTTTGTCTTTTGTTTAGGGTTTGTTTGTGATTTAGAGTTTGTCTGTGATTTAGGGTTTGTCTGTGTTTAGGGTTTGTCTGTGGTTTAGGGTTTGTCTGTGATTTAGGGTTTGTCTGTTGTTTAGGTTTTGTTTGTGATTTAGGGGTTGTTTGTTGTTTAGGGTTTGTTTGTGGTTTAGGGTTTTTCTCTGGTTTAGGGATTATTTGTTGTTTAGGGTTTGTCTGTGGTTTAGGTTTGTCTGTTGTTTAGGGTTTTTTGTGGTTTAGGGTTTGTTTGTTGTTTAGGATTTGTTTGTGGTTCAGGGTTTTCTCTGGTTTAGGGTTTGTTTGTTGTTTAGGGTTTGTCTGTGGTTTAGGGTTCATCCGTGGTTTAGGGTTTGTTTGTGGTTTAGGGTTTGTCTGTGGTTTAGGGTTTGTTTGTGGTTTAGGGTTAGTCCGTGGTTTAGGGTTTGTTTGTGGTTTAGGGTTCGTCCGTGGTTTAGGGTATGTTTGTGGTTTAAGGTGTGTCTCTGGTTTAGAGCCACATGTGTCGAACTCAAGGCCTGCGGACCACATTTGACCCGTCGTACAATTATATCAGGCCCGCGAGGTCTTGACAGGCGTACAGTTGTATCCAAGTCAACGCTATGGTGTTTCCCAATGCACACTTTGATGAAAAAACCTCACTTCGCGCTGAGTCCTCAAGGCGCTTTAGTAACTATGAAGCACGGAAAGGTAATCTCGAGCTGTTTCGTAACCCATTTGTCACAGACATTGGAAACTGCACCTGTAATTTGCAGATGGAGCTAATAGAGCTGCAGTGTAAAAGGACACTAAAGGCAAAGTACGACACTGTTGGGCCTGCACAGTTCACTCGTTTCATTCCTGAAGAGATGCCCCAGCTTCGTCTACATGCGGCTCAAACCTTCAGCATTTTGGGCAGCAAATAGATATGGGAGCAGCTGTTTTCTGTGATGAAGATTAACGAAGAATCACACAGGAGTCGTCTCACCAATGAACACGTGCAGTCCATCATGAGAATCCCAATGACACAGAACGTTACTCCCAACATAAACGAAATTACTTATTTTCGTAACCAAGAAAATTTGCCAAACATCCAATTCTGACAAGTTGGCGTAAGATCGAAAATTTTAATTATTAATTTTTTTTTTTCTGTTTTCATTAATATAATCTTTTTTAAAATATTAATTGTCCGCTTATTGAATGTTTATCCTGTTCGGTCTTCAACCTTACATGCCATTTGAGTTTTGGGCTGCCGAGCGATTGAGTTTGACACCCCTGGTTTACGGTGTGTCTGTTGTTTATAGAGTGTCTATTGTTTAGGGCGTGTCTGTTGCTTAGGGTGTGTCTATGGTTTAGGGTGTGTCTGTTGTTTAGGGAGTGTCTGTGGCTTAAGGAGTGTCTGTTGCTTAGGGAGTGTCTGTTGCTTAGGGAGTGTCTGTTGTTTAGAGTGTGTCTTTGGTTAAGGGAGTGTCTGTTTTTTAGGGAGTGTCTGTTGTTTAGAGTAGGGTATGGGAAATTGCTAGGATCCAGAAACTAGGACAAAGTCTAAATCTAAAAGAGCTGTTACTGGCTGAGAGGATTTAAGAACTGGACAATGACGACCTTGGCCTTTGAACGACGCTCCTTGTTTCTGGGGAATTTCAGAGTTTTAAAATCAATTCATTGCTTACATTTGTACAATTTGATTTGGAGAGCAGACGTGAGATGAACTTTGAACATGAATGAACTGAAAGTTCAGAGCGAAGACAGGAAACGTTTTCAGGGGTAGAAAGAGATAGAGGAAGAGAAGCAATAGGAAGAGGAGGAGATAGGTAGAGAGAGAGGTAGGGAGAGAGGTATAGAGGAATAAGGAAAGAGACGGAGATAGAAGAAGAGAGGGGGAGAAAAGGGTAATGAGAGAGAGAGAGAGAGAGAGATAAAGGCGATAGATAGAGAAATAGAGAGAGGGAGAGACAGAATGTGATGAAAGAGAGGGAGAGAGACGTAAGGATAGAGAGATGTAGAAAGAGACTGAGAGAGACAAAGGTAGAAAGAGACTGGAAGAGGGAGAGGTAGAGTGAGAGGGGAAGAGAGAGAAGTAAAAAGAGACAGAGAGAGATCAAAGGAAAATAGTGAAGAGAGATATTGAGAAGCGTAACCTTGGAGGTAGACAGGCAGAAGAATAAGGTAAGAGAGAGAGGTAGAAGCAGAGAGAAGTAGAGACAGAGAGAAGTAGAGACAGAGAGAAGTAGAGACAGAGAGAAGTAGAGACAGAGAGAAGTAGAGACAGAGAGATGTTATAGAAAGAGGGGGGAAAAAGAAAGAGGGAGAGTGAGGTAGAGGGGGAGAGTTAGATAGATAGAAAGGGGTATAGAGAGAGCAAAAGAAAAGAGAGAGAGGGAGAGAGAGAGAGGGAAAGAGAGAGAGAGGGATATATAGAGAGAGAGATAGAGAGAGAGAAAAAGAGAGAGAGAGAGGGATAGAGAGAGAGAGAGGGAGAGAGAGAGGGAGAGAGAGAGAGGGAAAGAGCGGTTGAGAAAGAAGTAGAGAAAGTGTGTTTGGTGCGCATTATTTCCTATTTTGTTCCCTGAAATAGCCTCAATTTATTTATAATGCTATAAATCTGCGGTATAAATGGGGGTGTTGGGGGATGACATCTGAATATTAACATAGTTCAGGGCCGTAAATAAAGTGTGCGGGTTCGAATTTGGAGGGGGTGGGTGGTAGGGTGTAGCACTCATTTGTGAATCTTATAAAGTGCGTAACTTGACTTCATGTTTTGTCAAGAAACTTTAGAAGCTGACGCACTGCGGCCGCCATTGTATGGCCGGGCCAATAGCTAGTGTCAAAAATATGACTTCTATGACTTTTAATGTTTCTTGAGTATTTCCCATTGTGAAATAATGTTTAAAAAAATTATAGAGTTATTTATTGAAATAAAATTTAAAAATAACAACAAAAAAACTAAAACAAAACCAATCATGTGTGCTTTCAATGTGTGTAGAATGGAGTCAAATAAATAGTTTATAAATTATATGTTTTGTTATAAATTTGGAGTTTCTCAACATATATAATAAAAAAAAAAATTTCAAATGTATTTTTTAACAGAACGGTGACTTTTCAACAGAGAATAACACAGTTCAAATGTAATGTGCTATTATAAGAAGTTTGGATCACCAATCAGAGTTAGGCTTTTAATTTGAGTTTCCGCTTTTTAGCCAATCGGATGGCTTCTCACTCTTATACCTAATCGCGACCTTTTGTTTACATTTAAAATGGCGGCTGAATGAAGACTTTCTCATTTTATTTTAAAACAATACTAGATTGAAGCCAATTTTAACTCAAAAAAGCCTATATTATACCATTTCAATTTAAACAATACTAAATTATGCCAATTTTAACTCAAACAATCCTAAATTTAAGCCAATTTCAACTAAAACAATCCTAAATTAAGCCAATTTCAACTAAAACAATCCTAAATTAAGGAAATTTTAACTAAACCAACCCTAAATTAAGCCAATTTCAAATAAAACAATCCTAAATTAAGCCACTTTCCACTAAAACAATCCTAAATTAAGCCACTTTCAAGTAAAACAATCCTACATTATGACACTTTAACTAAATATTTTGGACATTTTGACCTATCCAAAGCCGTTGACACCACCTGCATCGCTTGTGCCCACCTGCATCGCTTGTGCCCACCTGCATCGCTTGTGCCCACCTGCATCGCTTGTGCCCACCTGCATCGCTTGTGCCCACATGCATCGCTTGTGCCCACCTGCATCGCTTGTGCCCACCTGCATCGCTTGTGCCCACCGGCATCGCTTGTGCCCACCTGCATCGCTTGTGCCCACCTGCATCGCTTGTGCCCACCTGCATCGCTTGTGCCCACCTGCATCGCTTGTGCCCATCTGCATCGCTTGTGCCCACACTTCTGAGTTGAAATGTCAATGACGAAAAGGCAAATAATAAATGTAATCCAAATCATTGTAAACCAAATCAATGTAATCCAAATCATTGTAAACCAAATAAATGTAATCCAAATCATTGTAAACCAAATCAATGTAATCCAAATCATTGTAAACCAAATAAATGTAATCCAAATTATTGTAAATCAAATCATTGTAAACCAAATAAATGTAATCCAAATTATTGTAAATCAAATCATTGTAAACCAAATAAATGTAATCCAAATTATTGTAAATCAAAAAATATTAAATCAATTAATTGTAAACCAAATAACTTTAAAGCTAATAAGTGTCACACTTAAGTTTCCACAATAATTTATGGATTCGTTAGAAACCAATACTTGTAAGGATTCTCTTTTTTTTTTTTTTCAAACAGTTCTCAAATTGCTCCGTGACCTATAGGTCATTTAAGGTTGGACGCACAACCAAATACTTCACTTGCTATCACGTCATCCATACTTCCGCTGCGACTGCGCGATAAAACGACTACTTTGTACTTCCATCTGTCAACCTTTTTATATATTTTTTTTCCTGGCGAGTCAAGTGCTTCCTTGGATACCAGCCTAGCAACGCGGCCCACCAATGAAATCTCGCCGTTCGCAGCAGACTTGGGCTAGCACTAAAACTGCCGCCGTGCAGCCACCGGCCATAAAAATTCTTTTGTCCCATTTCATGTTAAATTAAGCGCTAATGCCTGGTGTTTGGGCCCTTGTCGTGGTTCCCCAATGTATCTCAGCCGGGCACCGTGGCCCCCGGGCTCGCGGGCGGTATCATCACTGGGTGGCGTGACCAGGTATTGCTTCATCAGGTTCCCCGGGTATTGGGGGGGAGAGGAAACAAATCGACCCTGACTTACATACGGTGCGTTGTGGCGTACTGGACACATGATATGGTCGCGTTACGTCATTCCATCCTTCTTTGTTGATACCACGTTAAATGAACAATATTTTAACATTTAACATATTAAATATTAACCCCTTCTCTTTAAATAAACAAATTATTTCTCTATTACATTATTTTAAAAAATCGTTTACTATATATTACTAAAAACATGTTTCTATGTCTATTACTTAAACAAAATTATTTCTCTGTTACTAAAATAAAAAAATTCTATTGCTAAACAAAATCAAAGAATATAGCCACATTATATCGTCTATGAATAGCTGCATTTTTCTTTTCATTAACAAGAAAATTTATAAAAATATTCAACTGTTCAATGTTTAGCTTAAGTAACTCTGCAGTAATTTATGGCGTAAATATTAAGGTGTACAGTAACCAGCGACAGAAAACTCTAACAGTAACCACAAAATTATTAGAAAACTTAAAAGTAGCCAACAAATTGTTTGACATTTTATAATAACTACATCTCAAATTCCACCATCTCTATACGGAAATTCCTTTGATAGGCCGCAATTCTATACTGCCATTCCTTTCATTAGCCACCATTGCTATACGGACATTCTTTTCATAGGCCACCATTTCTATATGGTCATTCCTTTCATAGACCACCATTTCTATATGGCCATTCCTTTCATAGGCCACCATTTCTATATGGCCATTCCTTTCATAGGCCTCCATTTTTATATGGCCATTCCTTTCATTGGCCTCCATTTCTATATGGCCATTCCTTTCATAGGCCTCCATTTCTATATGGCCATTCCTTTCATTGGCCTCCATTTCTATATGGCCATTCCTTTCATAGGCCACCATTTCTATATGGCCATTCCTTTCATTGGCCTCCATTTCTATATGGCCATTCCTGTCATAGGCCACTATTTTCCTCGACACAGAAAAGCCCGGAGATGTTGATATTCACAAATCGATCGCCTTCTGTAGCGCGTCTCTTTGTGGCATCCAGATCACTGGACAGCTTTGAACAGTGCTTCTGTTTCTACATCCCGTGTATAAATCTAATTCTCCACACCAAATTCAGACTCCGTGTTTGTAAAAGTACATAATATTAGTGACCTTAATATTTATTTACATAAGACTTGTGAAAATGCCCTTATAAAAATATTCCTTCTGGAGCCAAAGCTTTTGAGAGAACTTCTTGAGATTTGGTCTACACACAATTTCAATTTTAACTGAATGCTGCTTCTCATCCAACACACAGACCTCCGTCATATAGAACGACGTACCATAGACACATAGGGTTAAGTCAAATCCCCCAGTCATATCTTTATTGTGTGTCCCAACGGTCACCAAATAACTTTCAGACACTTCGTATTTAATAACATTCCTCTTTTTTTTTTTTTTGTATTACCTATAAGATATTTGAAATTATAATATCTCTCAATGGCCATAGTAGCAGATGAACTGAGTTAGTCGGACATTGTAGCAGCTCTCACTGGAAATTGTAGCAAATGAACTGATCCAAATAACTTTCAGACACTTCGTATTTAATAACATTCCTCTTTTTTTTTTTTTGTATTACCTATAAGATATTTGAAATTATAATAGCTCTCAATGGCCATAGTAGCAGATGAACTGAGTTAGTCGGACATTGTAGCAGCTCTCACTGGAAATTGTAGCAAATGAACTGAGTTGGTCAGACATTGCAGTAGCTCTCCATGGAAATTGTAGCTGATGAACTGAGGTTTCCGATCACCCCAAATGATTGTCTTCTGGTGGCCAATTAACTTTAATATGAAAAAAGCAATTCTTCGAACATCCTAAAGTTCAAAACATAACGCTAAATTTGAGCATTAAAAAAACAACCTCTTCCAATAAACCAAAGACCTTGTTGACTGCAATCACTGTCTGATTCCATTGCAATACGTGCATCACTTCAGTGTGGGAGTGAGACAATAGGTTGGTACGTCATAATTCCTTGGCGTCGATAGAATCACCAAAACCACTCAACACGGTCTCCCTTTATTTACGCCCCTTCTCTACTTGTTCCCGTAAACTCTAATCCACATTTTCCTTAATCCCAGGCGTTAATAACCGAGAAGGTGGAACGAAATCTTCTTTGCTTGTATGTAACTTTTCATACTTTCAAATAAAAAAAATGACGTTTTAAAGGATTACGGCAGGGTTGAAGGAATTTTGCCGTAACCCAATGTAAAATATGCTGATTACGGCAGCCTTATTTATAGATCCCATTTGCTGCTCTACTTGTGTGACCCTTCACGGTGACTCGTTAGTCTTATATATTATAACCACTTCAGTGTCCGTATTCCCTGTATTGCAATCTCACCCATATATTATAACATTTCAGCGCCCGTATTCCCTGTATTGCAATCTCACCCACCCCCCACTCCCCACTACTGGTTTCTCCCACTTCTCCACCCGATTTCTCTGACTCTAATCAATCCCAGGTACATCCGCCTCTAATGTTTCCTGTTTCCCCACTCTTATTTCTCATGTTTCCCCACTCTTATATCTCATGTTTCCCCACTCTTATTTCTCATGTTTCCCCACTCTTATTTCTCATGTTTCCCCACTCTTATATCTCATGTTTCCCCACTCTTATTTCTCATGTTTCCCCACTCTTATATCTTATGTTTCCCCACTCTTATTTCTCATGTTCCCCACTCTTATATCTCATGTTTCCCCACTCTTATTTCTCATGTTTCCCCACGCTTATATCTTATGTTTCCCCACTCTTATTTCTCATGTTTCCCCACACTTATATCCCATGTTTCAACACTCTTATTTCTCATGTTTCCCCACTCTTATTTCTCATGTTTCCCCACTATTATATCTCATGTTTCCCCACTCTTATTTCTCATGTTTCCCCACTCTTATATCTCATGTTTCAACACTCTTATTTCTCATGTTTCCCCACGCTTATATCTCATGTTTCCCCACTCTTATTTCTCATGTTTCCCCACTCTTATATCCCATGTTTCCCCACTCTTATTTCTCATGTTTCCCCACTCTTATTTCTCATGTTTCCCCACTCTTATATCTCATGTTTCCCAACTCTTATATCTCATGTTCCCCACTCTTATTTCTCATGTTTCCCAACACTCTTATATCTCATGTTCCCCCACTCTTATATCTCATGTTTCCCAACACTCTCAATATCCCAGGTTCCCATACTCTTATCCCTCATTCCCCCCCCCCAACTTAATCCGTCTTAGTTCCCATATGCATAGTGCCTTCCCTACTGGTTCCCACACTCCTAATCCTTTATGGTTCCCCTACTTTTAATCCCCCGATTCCCCATCCCAATCCCTCCGGATTCACCGCCTCCTAATCCTTCCTGGCTCCTACAGCGCTAATCCCTCCTGGCTCCTACAGCGCTAATCCCTCCTGGCTCCTACAGCGCTTATTCCTCCTGGCTCCTACNTCCCTCCTGGCTCCTTCCCCGCTAATCCCTCCTGGCTCCTACCGCGCCAATCCCTCCTGGCTCCTACCGCGCTAATCCCTCCTGTCTCCTACAGCGCTAATCCCTCCGGGCTCCTACAGCGCTCATCCCTCCTGGCTCCTACAGCACTAATCCCTCCTGGCTCCTACAGCACTAATCCCTCCTGGTTTTTCCTCTCCTAATTCCTCCTGGTTCCCCAAATCCTTATCCACCCGGTTCCCCCAATCCTGACGCCACTAAGCTCATCCACACCCTTTTCATCTCTGTTCCCACACTCGTGATCCCATCCAGTTCCCCCACTCGTGATCCCATCCAGTTCCCTCACTTGTGATCCCATCCGGTTCCCCCCACTCCTATCCTACTCGGTTCCCAAACCCTTAGTCCCTGCCCGTTCCGAAATGTTCTCATCCCGATTTCTATCCCAGATAATACCACGAACTGGTCACTTTTACTTCAGCGTGCTGCTACAACATTAGCACACAAGCCAGGCTTTGATCCCCATGAAGGCACCATGACAGCTGAATCCATTCATTCGGCGCCAGTGGCATGTTATCGGGTCCCAATGAAATGACAGATTGCGGTGGCATAAAGGCATGAGGGCACGAGGACATGCCTTTGTGTCAGTGTCCCAATACTTCTCTCCCCCCTCAACCAGCATGGGCGTTTGACCATTGCCACTATCCAATTTTCCATCACCACTAACCATCTTTCCATTACCACTAGCCATCTTTCCATCAACACTTACCATATTTACATCTTCGCTAACCATCTTTCCAACACCACTAACCATATTTCCATCTACACCAGCCCTCTTTCCATCAGCACTAACCATCTTTCCAACACCATTAGCCATCTTTCCATCACCACTGAAATCGTTCCATCACTACTAGCGATATTTTCATCACCTCTATCCATCTTTCCATAATATCTAGCAATCTTTCCATCACCCCTAGCCATCTTTCTACCATATTTCCATCTCCACTAGCCATCTTTCCATCAGCACTAACTATCTTTACATCATCATTAACCATCTTTCAAAAACCACTAACCATCTTTCCATCATCATTAGCCATCTTTCCAGCACCACTTACCATCTTCTATCACCACTAGCCATGTTTCGATCACCACTAGCCCTCTTATTACCACGACTAGCCATCTTTCCATCACCACTTACCATCTTTACTTCACCACTAGCCATCATTCCATCACCACTAGCAATCATTCCATCACTACTTGCCCTCTTTTTATGAGGACTAGCCATCTCTCCATCACTACTTTACATCTTTCCAAAACAACCAGTCATCTGTCTATCACAGCTAGCCGCCTGCTATTGTCTGAAGGAGACATCGATCATTATAGTTTGGCTATTTCCTGCGTTGATCTGAGCCAAACTTGGACAAGCAGTATTCTGTAAAACACTTGTTCCACGATTGTTTACGAATACACTGTACCTGGGTATTACTGCAAAAGCTGGAATTTTTCGGACAAACTCCACTTCTTTCAAGCAATCTGGTTCTTATTTATAAAAGTGCGTTTGAAATCGTCGGCTCCATTCCGAAATCCCAATACCTGCTTTATTGGATAATTCCAACGTCAATGGCGTAGCTAGGGGGTTGCGGACCGCACCGTGTGACACCATTCTAGGGGTGACACCCAATTGAAAAATGGCATATTTACAGAGCACATACTGCTCGGTTTAACCGAATTTTATAAAAGAATAACCAATCACACATACATGTGTTCACAAATGTAACTAATCCAAATGCGGGCGTTATTAAAATTTCAAGGTTGATGCGTCAGAAATGAGATGAACCTATTAATTTAAATTAAAACAAAAAAAAAACGTTTTTGAAGACATACAATATTATATCTCAAAACCCAGAAATACTCAAAAAGTAATATTTTCCCCAAATCGCCCCTAGTAATTCTGACTAAATCTGTATAATGTACACTTATTATTAAAGCTAACTCATATTGTTCTATTGACCCAATTTGTTCGTGTCTTATTAATATATTTTAAGCTTTATTGCAGTCCAACACTTTTTATAATTACTTAACATTTGAGCACGTTTGTCATATTTCGATTGCTGGGTTTTACCTGCCAGCTTTCTGTGTTGTATTTTGGACAGTGCTCTGACTGTTGTCTTCGAACTGTCGTTAGTAATAATAATTATTTTGTTTGTTGTCCTTAACGTGAAAAAATTAAAGCATTTTGATTGTTCAAGATTATTCTACCAACGGCCAAGTGGCTGCCAGCAGCGAACAGAAAAAAAGAAAATACAGGACTCACTAAAATCACTACCAGAATACATCTGATATTCGATATGTCAAGAAACATAATTATGACCAGGTTCAGGGTTCATCAAAAGACTTTCCTCAGCCTACCATTGATACTGATTCTCCCGATACCAGCAGCATGCATTCTTGTCACAAATAGTGGGGAAAATGGAAAAAGAGTGACGTGAAAATACATTTAAGACATGGATGGTTTGGAAACAGAAACTTCTGTTGATAATGTTGATTCAAACCAAGATAATGTAAATCTTATGGTTAATGAGAAAAACTGGCACATTTTATCAGATGCTTCTCTCTGGAATGTACCAGTTCCAGATCCTTTTTGATCTGAAATTATTAAAATAGGGAGTACCGCGTTTCAGAACAACGACGGACCATTAAGCGTAGCGAGAAGGCAACATACGAAATCTAAAGGGGGTGAGCACCAACTACTTTATATATTAAAATTCTGGGTACTTTTGAAAGAATATTTTTCTTCTTTTCTGCACTCACTCATCGATGGGATATTCTATTTGAACACACTGGAATGTCAGTAAAAAGATTGTCAATAACGCGTTAAGACAGTGAAGGATGAGTTTGATGAATGTGTGGCGGTGATTGAAGTCTGGGGTAATTCTCTTGAAAATTTGGATGCTGTCTGCGATTTCACGTTTATCTGCTACCTTTACCTTTGGCTGATCTTTTTGTGAAAGTTAATCTTACACAGCAGTGACTGCAGACTAAAGGCTTTACTCTTGGCAAAGGGGTGACCGACCTAGAGGACTTAAGATTGTTTCTGCATGAAAAGCGCTGTTACTTGGTGGAACATGCTATTGAAAAGGAACTTTAAAATCAGATCAATATGGAATTTTGTTAGAGAAAAGATTAAGATTTAGAAGTGAATCTCAGGAGAACAATTAATAGATGCTGGACTCTCTCTGTGAGAAGAAGACAATAGGGAGTTGCTGGAGTGTATTGATCGCTTTCATTCTGAGCTCCAGATCAGATCATCAGGGATCAAGGTTGTAGCAGATATGTAGCTGTTCAACCCAAGAGTCTCCTATCAGCAAGTAAAGAAGAGCTATAGGTGTCCTCTCAAAAATTAACCTCATTCTATGAAGAGTTATCGGAAGATGAACTTTTAAAAGAAATACCAAAGCTTATAAGATACCTAGTGGGAGCTGATATTGAATTTCACGAAGTCATGGACTGGTCAGTATTTGATGTTTCAAAATTCATAGCTGCATGGGACTTCCTAGAATATATTCCAATACTCTCGCTAAGCCTTCAATTATTTCTTACGATCTGTGTGTCTCTGACCTCATGTGAGTGAATCTTTTCAAATCTAAGTCTTATCAAGAACTATTTACAATCCACCATGGGACAGTCCAGGTCTTCTGATCTGGCTCTGCTAACAATTGAAACTGATATGGTAAAGGTAATTGACTTTGATCAATTGATTGTCAGGTTTGCTGCTTTGACGACCAGGAAAGGAACATTTTAAATGAAGTAAATTTAACGTAAACTAACTATAACCTGATGTTGTTACAATTTTTAAATAAATTGGACTCTTGACCTTAAATTTATGTGTTTTTGCTCTTGTCAGGGCCGGCCTTAGGCCACTGCAACCTATGCGGCCGCAGTGGGCCCCGCACTTTCATAGGCCCCACTTTCTATTACAAAATCTTAATGTTCACTTATTATCCTTATCCCTACCCAGACTGGGCCCCGCGCAATCCGTTTCGCATAGGGTCCCGCGATTGTTAGGACTCTTGTCATTTTATACTGTGGACTTATTTTAACAACTGCTTTATTAACTGATTCAAATATACATCTTCTCTACTCACGAATCCAAATATAACACTGCTTCATTCACTAATTTCAACATTCACCTGCTCTCTTCACTATTTCCAATGTGCAACTACTTTATTTACTAAATACAACATACAACATACAACATACAACATACACCTGTTTGATTTAGTAATCCAAAAACACCCCTGCTTTATTCACTTATTCTAATGTACACCTATTTATAGACTAATTCCAACGTATTACTGCCTACATAAACACACACACAAACGCAACATATACATATATATACACACACACATATATATATATATATTTCATTGCTTTTTAAAAAATATTTAAATAAAATTACTGTCAGCATCTTTAAAATATGACTTAATGTGGTGGTAGTGGTGGTGTGGAGTGGTGGGGTGTAGTGGTGAGGTAGAGTGGTGGGATGGAGCGGTGGGTCGGAGTGGCGGTGTTAATGATGTTGTTAAAATTGAAACCATTGTGTGTACTGTCATACAATTGAAAACGTATAAAAGGTTAGATCCAATTTTTTTTTAAATTCAACTGAATGAAAACAACCCACAATCTGTCAAGTATAATCATTTAGCTTTGCAAACCAACACTGGCAAGTATAGTTAGCTTTGCAAACCAACACTGGCAAGTATAGTTAGCTTTGCAAACCAACACTGGCAAGTATAGTTAGCTTTGCAAACCAACACTGGCAAGTATAGTTAGCTTTGCAAACCAACACTGGCAAGTATAGTTAGCTTTGCAAACCAACACTGGCAAGTATAGTTAGCTTTGCAAACCAACACTGGCAAGTATAGTTAGCTTTGCAAACCAACACTGGCAAGTATAGTTAGCTTTGCAAACCAACACTGGCAAGTATAGTTAGCTTTGCAAACCAACACTGGCAAGTATAGTTAGCTTTGCAAACCAACACTGGCAAGTATAGTTAGCTTTGCAAACCAACACTGGCAAGTATAGTTAGCTTTGCAAACCAACACTGGCAAGTATAGTTAGCTTTGCAAACCAACACTGGCAAGTATAGTTAGCATTGCAAACCAACACTGGCAAGTATAGTTAGCATTGCAAACTAACTCTGGCAAGTATAGTTAGCTTTGCAAACCAACACTGGCAAGTATAGTTAGCTTTGCAAACCAACTCTGTCAAGTATAATCATTTAGCATTGCAAACCAACACTGGCAAGTATAGTTAGCTTTGCAAACCAACACTGGCAAGTATAGTTAGCTTTACAAACCAACTCTGGCGAGTATTATCATTTAGCTTTGGACAGGATTGTGTTGATTTAAAGGCCCAACTTACTCAAAGAAACGTGTCTTGTCTTATTTTTCCACGTGTAATTCTGTCCTTATGTGTGTACTGTACATTCTGTAAAATATCTTATACGTGAAAATCCCAAGATATTCCTTAAAATACCACGTCCACGCTGATTGGTCGAGCCTTGGCCCAATGATTGGATCTGACAAGCGTGACCATGAAACGTCCTCATTGATTGGTCTATGGTCGTAAACAATCAAATCTTTTCCTTACACCCGACCTATTTACATGGATTATGAAAATATTTACCTTTGACAACGGAAGTAAAGCTTGCCTTGTGTTCGATCTCACTGAGCAGTTTGGTCTCACTGAGCCGTTCGGTCTCACTGAGCCGTTCGGTCTCACTAAGCCAGTCGGTCTCACTAAGCCAGTCGGTCTCACTGAGCCGTTCAGTCTCACTGAGGAAATTCAGCTGACTGAGCAGTTCGGTCTACCTGACCAGCTCCACCTCCCTGAGCAATGCAAGCATTATAAATGAGGAGTTGCATTCCGATAGAGTTAACGCTCTGATTGCTTTAAAAAATACGATTTAATTTTATCGTAGTTCACGTATCGGCCAATTTAACACAAAGACTAACTCCTCTCCAACAAATTGGCTCTAAAAATGTGCTACGTGCTTTCTCTCCACTATAGAAGATCATTATTTCCACTGTTTTAGATGGTTTCTATGATCTTTGTTTGCCCATGTCAAGTTGCCACCACAACCTTTGTTTGCCCATGTCAAGTTGCCACCAAAACCTTTATCTGCTCATGATAAGTATCCACCATGATTTTTTTTTTTTTTGCCGATGATAAGTAGCAATCACGATATTCGTTTGCAATTGAAAATCTTCTTTGCAAATAAAACCGTGGCGAAAGTACAAGTACCACTCACAGAGTCCTACATTTATATCAGTCAACTTATCCCATGTCAAGTTGCCACCACAACCTTTGTTTGCCCATGTCCAGTTGCCACCAAAACCTTTATCTGCTCATGATAAGTATCCACCATGTTTTTTTTTTTTTTTTGCCGATGATAAGTAGCAATCACGATATTCGTTTGCAATTGAAAATCTTCTTTGCAAATAAAGCCGTGGCGAAAGTACAAGTACCACTCACAGAGTCCTACATTTATATCAGTCAACTTAGAAACGCCCCCTTTGAGACATGTGTCGGACGCCCTGCCAGCACTTTCATAACTTGGCAACGCCATCAGTCCCTAATGAGATGACCACCCGACTGATGACGCTGGCCTCCCCTGTCACGTGATCTCCCCCTTCGGCCCGCCAACGCCGGGTAGCACACGCGATGTGCCAAAATGGAACAACATCATTTCACAGCATTAATGAGTCTTTGTTTTATGTGTGTCAACAGAGTAAACAAGATGGCATCATCCGTTCTAAAACTGTTTGTGTCAACAGAGTCAACAAGATGGCATCATCCGTTCTATAACTGTTTGTGTCATCAGAGTAAACATGATGTCATCATCAATCTAGACACTGTTCTCATGGTAGTAGCTTTGAAACCCAATCATCGGCATGATAGATCATTGATGTTCTTATTTATGGTTTAAAACCCAATGTTCTGATAGCTGGTATACATCCCCATCATCATCATGTTAGATCATTGTGTTTCATGTGGATGGTATAAAACCCAACCATCATCATGTTGGATTAATGTTTAGCTTATGGATGATAAAAAAACCCAATCATCAGTATGTTAGATCATCGTGCTCTGAACCAACACCCCTACAATATCGACAACTCAACTGAAGCATCAAGTCGACTTGGCTAAGATTCCCTTTTCTTATAAACACCTAATTGACCTAATCACAGAGAGAAGTCTATACAAAACCATTGCATTTCAGAAGTTTCAGAAGCTTCCGATCAACCTCCCCCCTCCCCCAATGATGTACAAACAGCCACGTGTTGACTGTACACATGATGTACAAACATCCATGTGTTAAATGTACGCATGTTTAATGAAGGACAAAAGTTAACCGTACACCGTAATATATTTATCTGAGAAAGTCCCAGGCCAGGCGTTTCCCATTGCTCCATGGTTATGATCTATCATTCAAACTGCCTCAAATGTAAATAAATTAGGCCATCGTTTAGCATTTAACAATGGGGAATGCAATTAAACTAAGTGTTTATTGACTTAAGTAAAGTGGGGCGTACAGAGTTACATCGATGCTGGTTGAGAAGTGCTGGTCTCATTTCACGAGTTTAGCTTGTTTAACTTTACTACAGCACGCAGTCACCGAACGGGATGTTTTTATTTTTATTTGTTATTTTGCATTTATCGATTTTCGTCAGATCACGTCAACACACCAACATCGTTAGCCGACTTCACCGGCCACTGACATTGGCTGCCACGTTCACATGGGCCACCACATTCCCATTAGCAGCTACATTCCCATTAGCAGCTACATTCCCATTAGCAGCTACATTCCCATTAGCAGCTACATTCCCATTAGCAGCTACATTCCCATTAGCAGCTACATTCTCATTAGCAGCTACATTCTCATTAGCAGCTACATTCCCATTAGCAGCTACATTCCCATTAGCAGCTACATTCCCGTTAGCAGCTACATTCCCATTAGCAGCTACATTCCCATTAGCAGCTGCATTCCCATTAGCAGCTACATTCCCATTAGCAGCTGCATTCCCATTAGCAGCTACATTCTCATTAGCAGCTACATTCTCATTAGCAGCTACATTCTCATTAGCAGCTACATTCTCATTAGCAGCTACATTCTCATTAGCAGCTACATTCTCATTAGCAGCTACATTCCCATTAGCAGCTGCATTCCCATTAGCAGCTAAATTCCCAATAGCAGCTACATTCCCATTAGCAGCTACATTCCCATTAGCAGCTACATTCCCATTAGCAGCTACATTCCCAATAGCAGCTACATTCTCATTAGCAGCTACATTCCCATTAGCAGCTACATTCCCATTAGCAGCTACATTCCCATTAACAGATGCATTCCCATTAGCAGCTACATTCTCATTAGCAGCTACATTCCCATTAGCAGCTACATTCCCATTAGCAGCTACATTCCCAATAGCAGCTACATTCTCATTAGCAGCTACATTCCCATTAGCAGCTACATTCCCATTAGCAGCTATATTCCCATTAGCAGCAATATTCCCATTAGCAGCTTCATTCTCATTAGCAGCTACATTCTCATTAGCAGCTACATTCCCATTAGCAGCTACATTCCCATTAGCAGCTACATTCCCATTAACAGCTACATTCCCATTAGCAGATACATTCTCATTAGCAGCTACATTCCCATTAGCAGCTGCATTCCCATTAGCAGCTACATTCACATTAGCAGCTATATTCCCATTAGCAGCTACATTCTCATTAGCAGCTACATTCTCATTAGCAGCTACATTCCCATCAGCAGCTACATTCCCATTAGCAGCTACATTCCCATTAGCAGCTATATTCTCATTAGCAGCTACATTCCCATTAGGAGCTACATTCTCATTAGCAGCTACATTCCCATTAACAGCTACATTCCCATTAGCAGCTATATTCCCAATAGCAGCTGCATTCTCATTAGCAGCTATATTCCCATTAGCAGGTACATTCCCAATAGCAGCTGCATTCTCATTAGCAGCTTTATTCCCATTAGCAGCTACATTCCCAATAGCAGCTGCATTCTCATTAGCAGCTATATTCCCATTAGCAGCTACATTCCCAATAGCAGCTGCATTCTCATTAGCAGCTATATTCCCATTAGCAACTACATTCCCAATAGCAGCTGCATTCTCATTAGCAGCTATATTCCCATTAGCAGCTACATTCCCAATAGCAGCTACATTCTCATTAGCAGCTATATTCCCATTAGCAGCTATATTCCCATTAGCAGCTACATTCCCATTAGCAGCTACATTCCCATTAGCAGCTACATTCCCATTAGAATGTTTAGTTTTAAACAGGAAGTCACAGACGTGTTCTGAAAGCTGACGATGGTGAAAGGCGAACCTGTAATTCAGTGCTTACAAGACAGTGTCTAGAATTCAGTGCTTACAAGACAGTGTCTAGAAGCCAGTGCTTACAAGACAGTGTCTAGAAGTCAGTGCTTACAAGACATTGTCTAGAAGTCAGTGCTTACAAGACAGTGTCTAGAATTCAGTGCTTACAAGACAGTGTCTAGAAGTCAGTGCTTACAAGACAGTGTCTAGAAGTCAGTGCTTACAAGACAGTGTCTAGAAGTCAGTGCTTACAAGACAGTGTCTAGAAGTCAGTGCTTACAAGACAGTGTCTAGAAGTCAGTGCTTAAAAGTCAGCACGTACAAGTTAGTGTCTACTGGTCAGATTCTACAAGTCTTAGTTTTTTTAAAATGATAGAAACTGAAAATACAGAATATTCGCGTAATTCCCTTCAAGTTTATCGTGATTTTAATTCTACCGTATGCATCCCATCTCTCCAAGCGATCTCCACTCGAAACATTTGTCACCTCGACTTGAAGCCATAGTGAGTTATTGTCAAGGGTATGAGAATCACTGCTGTTAGTGTGAACACTGTTCGGCCCCTGAGAGTTGTGTCATGGGTGTTAGGATGATCTTGGGATGACAGGAATGAATACAATAAGAAACAAGTGTGTGTATGCATAAGACGTGAGATAGAGAGAGTGGAAGAGAGAGATAGAGAGAGAGAGAGAGAGAGAGATTGGAAGAGAGAGCGAGAGAGATTGGAAGAGAGAGAGAGAGAGAGAGAGAGATTGGAAGAGAGAGAGAGAGACAGTTGTTTAAGGATATCATAGTCATGAGACGTTCGTGAGTGAAGCTCAGGTGTTTTTGGATAGACTGTGTAGTTATAAAGAGATACTGTAACCAGGTGAATCTGTGTGACAGAGACACGTGATAAAGAAGAACCCGAGTCATTCATAAAGTGTTTGTGTTCCAATATTCGGTGTGCCTGGGTATTCGTTGATAATGTTGTTAATTGCCTGGGTATTTGTTGTTAGTGTTGTAAAGTGCCTGGGTATACGTTGATAGACTGTGTTGTAGTGTACCATGGACAAACAATGTAGAAAATAATCGAAGATAATCCACTAGAGCAGGCCGCATGTGGTCCGCCAGCACCCACTTCGTAGCCCGTGAAGTAACAAAATATTCTTTATTCTTATTATTTTCTTAATAGCTTTCCCCTGTCCCTTTTTCGCTTGGCCCGCATAAGTCCTGTCCTAATTTCTTTCGGCCCGCACAAGGTTTTCATTAAGTATTATGGCCCGCCTAACAATTTTGAGTTGTGCGGGCCTGCACTCGAGTAATCGAGTATTTCATCCCTGCTCCCCTCTATCTTCATTCACTGAAATCTCTGAGTTTGTGATGTTCACCCTTTCATCTCAAATGATGTTTACACTTTCATCCCAAATGATGTTTACACTTTCATCCCATATGATGTTTACACTTTCATCCCATATGATGTTTACACTTTCATCCCATATGATGTTTACACTTTCATCCCATATGATGTTTACACTTTCATCCCATATGATGTTTACACTTTCATCCCATATGATGTTTACACTTTCATCCCATATGATGTTTACACTTTCATCCCATATGATGTTTACACTTTCATCCCATATGATGTTTACACTTTCATCCCATATGATGTTTACACTTTCATCCCATATGATGTCTACTATTTCCTCAAATTTCTCTTTCTACAGATGTGACGTGATTGGTGTCGGGGAAAATGAGCCCCCTGGCAGTGCCAAAATGGTTCCAGAATCCATGCCTGTGACTGGGTGAAGTGTTGTGGATGTATATCCAAGAAACAAATTCCCCCTTTGGGATAAAACGACATCTTCGCCACGATACGTCTGGATACACAAGAAACGTTTAACGTGAACTCATGGATTAACATCTCATCCAATTCCTACATTACTGCACGTGCGCTCGCGCAATTAGAATCAGCTGTTTACTGCCTGCTCCCCATGTCACGTGGTTACCTCACTGCACACCCGGATCTGGAATATTCTTCTGGATTGCCTTGCTGTGACACCAATAATTTGACGTTATGACTTAATAGACGCGATATAGTCCAGTTTTTTTTTCCCCGTATCCTCTAACCTCTGAGTTGTGGTAAGGTCCAAATGCCTAAATGGCGTGCCGTTGATGTTGAAAGTTTCCATATTATGTAGTTCATTATGTTAAAACAATATTGACTCGAACGATGCGGTTTTAAGATGTAAGAAGAACCTGTCATTATAGCGGCGTGTCTTGATTCAACGAACGCCTCATATAAGCTCAGATGATCCTCTGCAGGCATAACCCTTAAAGGTGATCCTTCATTCCCCTGGCCGGATTGGTTCAAAGGAGCCAGCGACCTCATTGGTGTTCTTAGATTCAATCACTGCGATGTTTTAGTTTTTAAAACAACTCTTGTTGAAATGATAAGTTTCATATAATATTGTTCCGGATAAAAATTAAATTCAGTAAATGTGGATTATGGCAATGGGACCACCATGTGACATATTTGATGGCAATTTGTAAACTTTATAGCCTTAATGAATTCACATATATTCATAAGCAAAATTCCTTATCCGGACATATGTAAGCATACACAAATTATTAGGTATGACGTTAGGATGGAACGACCGGTGTATGATGACAAAAGATGACAAAAGATGATATTTTTGGTGTGTCGTGTGAATTCAATGAAGAAACATCGTGTGTCTCGCCGACTTGTCTCGGGATTATCGCATCTTTGCGAGGGATTAACGCATCTTGCGAGGGATTAAGTTATGTCGATTCAATGTCGCAATCTCTCGTGACCAGGCCACGCAAGACGCCATAGTTGTCACAAATAAGCCTATTGTGTCATTGTTACAGTCCGGTCTGTTGTGTCATTGTCACGAATAAGGCCTATTGTATAATTGTCACAAACTTAGGGCAACGTCTGCACCGTGATGCGACTTGGCCAAAGCCGCTCACCAAACTTGACCTCAGCAATACGCCGACATTGACAACAGTAAAACGCGAACCTTGACTTCAACAACACACCAGTCTTGACCTCACGATGCCATGACCTGACGCAACCACCAGAATATAACAGTTGAACTCTACCACCATCTCGGGCAGGTCCAGTTTAATATGTTTTGATTGACATAACAAGGTCATGAAGCTTCGAGATGTGACGTGACCCGCGCACGATGGAGTAACCTTCCGTTGACCTTGAACTCACCGGCGTGAGAGACGGGTCAGATTTGACCCCCGTTGAAAGGTCACTATCACGTCTGCCGTCGAGGACTTCAGTATGATCAAGCATCCAGACAGAGCACATGCCATGCTCCTGGAAAATCTGCGGGTCATCTCTGAATACAGGCGTCGGTCATTGGCGGAGAACTACAGGTGAGTGGGTGTGTCAGGTGAGGAGTGTGTCAGGCCAGGGGTGTGTCAGTTTACTCCCCAAAGTGTTACTCCCCCATGTGTTACTCCCCTCTGTCTTACTCTCCTGGTTATTGCATGCTTTAGCCACGAGATATTGAAACATGAAACACCATTTCAAACACCAATGCAATCACCTATTCGATCACCAATTCAATCATCAATTCAATCACCAATTCAATCATCAATTCAATCACCCATTCAATCACCAATTCAATCACCAACTCAATCATCAATTCAATCACCAATTTAATCATCAATTAAATCATCAATTCAATCATTAATTCAATCACCAATTCATTCACCAATGCACTATCGCGTTTATGTAAATGCGCTAAATCTAATGACAACTTCAGAACTGACAATGTCACCACAGAAAACCTTGCAGAGCTCAATCCACCAATAACGGAAGTCAAAGTTCACACGTCAATTAGGTGTGACAACTCTCTTCGACGTTTTAAAAAATGGGCGTACGCTGAACAATCGGTTTGAATTACTTTCCCATGTTAATTTATTTTTTTCTTTTGTCATTGTAGATTCCAAAATAACTGATTGCATTGACAACAATTTCTTAAGGATGTCTTTGGGATAAAAAAAAGTGTTCAAAAATGATCAATGATGTACGGCCCTGGCGAGTTGTAGGTTCTGGACATCATTCTTTGTGTATTATTTCCACACTGATGTCATACGGTAGCGTCACTAAGGGGGTGTTGGGGTTCAGGCCGCACCCGGGTGATATCCTCGCTGTAGCGTGACACCCAGGGTTGTAACTGTGACTTTATGTAAGAGAAACCTTTTCAAAATTGTAACTTAGAAGAGCTATTTGTGATCTGACGTCACAGAGTCGAGTCTTTTTTGGGTCTTGCGTTTTGTGAATTGGAAGAGAAATGGCGAGGAAGGCCATCTTTGATCAAGCGATGACATTTTTGTTGAAGCGATGACATGTGTTGATGAAGTGATGACATGTTTGAAGAAGTGATGGCAGGTTTGATGAAGTCGATTTTAGTTGATACATCTCTTTATTTATCTTTGTCACTGGATCTCAATTTACGAACAACACTTATTCGCATTGACAACCGCATCGAGGGGGGGGGGGCCATTTGGGGGGCCGATTTTTTATTGGGTGGGTGGGGGGCATGGTGGTGTAAACCATTAAATTACGGGACCAGGTAAATTCAACCCTAGGTTGTCACTGGATCTCAATTTACGAACAACACTTATTCGCATTGACAACCGCATCGAGGGGGGGGGGGACATTTGGGGGTCCGATTTTTTATTGAGTGGGTGGGGGGCATGGTGGTGTAAACCATTAAATTACCGGACCAGGTAAATTCAACCCTAGGGATGCCTCCTGATACATGCTAATAAAATACAACCCTAATGTCAAATTGCACTTATCATAACTTAGAAGCGTATGAATTACAGCGCCATATTTCAATAAAAAATCAATTTAAGAGGTAATGTTAAAAGAAAATCAATAAGTTGACGCTTCTAATGATCAACAAAGTTATTTGTGTGTGACATGTGTTTCATTCAGACTTTTCGATACTGCCAGTTGTTTAAAAATCAGACATGTCGAGACTGTCGTGCGTTTAAATCAGTCGTGTCGAAACTACCGGGTGTTTAAATCGGACAGGTCGATACTTCCATGTGTTTAAATCAGACGTGTCGATACTGCCATGTGTTTAAATCAGACAAGTCGATACTTCCATGTGTTTAAATCAGACAGGTCGATCTTTTCATTTCTGTTAATAAAACAGGTCGATACTGTCTTGTGTTTGAATCAGACAGGTTGATATTGTCATGTCTGTTAATAAGACATGTCGATACTGCCATGTGTTTAAATTAGACAGGTCGATTATACCATGTTTTTAAATCAGACAGGTTGATATTGTCATGTCTGTTAATAAGACATGTCGATACTACCATGTGTATAAATCAGACAGGTTGATATTGTCATGTCTGTTAATAAGACATGTCGATACTGCCATGTGTTTAAATCAGACAGGTTGATATTGTCATGTCTGTTAATAAGACATGTCGATACTACCATGTGTATAAATCAGACAGGTTGATATTGTCATGTCTGTTAATAAGACATGTCGATACTACCATGTGTATAAATCAGACAGGTTGATATTGTCATGTCTGTTAATAAGACATGTCGATACTGCCTTGTGTTTAAATCAGACAGGTTGATATTGTCATGTCTGTTAATAAGACATGTCGATACTGACTTGTGTTAAAGTTAGACAGGTCGATATTATAGTCAGACAGATCGATATTGTCATGTGTTAAAGTCAGACAGGTCGATATTGTCATGTACCAGTCATGAAGAGATCGGCCCGACTATTGATTTAACTTGAACGACTTCAATGTCTTGTCATATTTATGAGTGGCTTTTAGTGTTCGCTTGATTTGTAAATATAATGAACAGCGATGAAAGGGATAAATGGGTCGACATAGCTAGATGGACCATTCAATAGGTGAACACTGAGAGAAGGACCATTGAACGGATCAATATTGAGAGAAGGACCATTGAACAGGTCATTTTTAAGAGAAGGACCATTGAATAGGTCATTATTGAGAGAAGCACCATTGAATGGGTCAACATTTGAGAAGAACCATTTGATAGGTCAACGTTAAGAGAGGACCATTGAATAAGAAAACACGGAAGAAGGAACATTTAATTAATAAGTCAACATTTGGAGAAGGGTTATTGAAAGTGTCAATATTGTAAAAGGGCCATTAAACAATTTCAAGATTGAGAGGACTATTGAATAGGTCAACATTTGAGAGAAGGAATGATGATTGGCAACCTTGATAGATGGCTTGACTATGTGACACATGCATTAGAATGATCTATTTTGGCCTACTTATGCTCAGATCACTTTGATAACGGAAACAAGCGTTACAGAATTTGACTAATGGAGCGATGAATTTATGTAGTTGAAATTAGATGAAATCCTGAATGTTCAAGTGTCATAAACTCCTCACCTGTTGTCCTAAACTCTCACCTGTTGTCCTAAACTCTCACCTGTTGTCCTAAACTCTCACCTGTTGTCCTAAACTCTCACCGGTTGTCCTTAACTCTCACCTGTTGTCCTAAACTCTCACCTGTTGTCCTAGTGGTCGAACACAAGATAATTCCATAAAGTGATTCCCGGGTGGATCGATTCCACCCCGCTCTCATTGCTCACCGTGATGCGCCCTCATTCGCTGCATTCCCCGGTAGTGCGCACGTACCCCTAAAAAATGCACTGAAATGAATACATATGAGGCCAACACAATTAACTAATGGTCCGATATATGGAGCGCCATCTGCAATTATTATTGTAGGTTATGCACGGCTTCCCATATTTTACACGCCTAATGTGGTTGCGTTTCCCAAGCCGTTATATCCATAAATAGTACCGAGTGGACGTTCTCCGCCCCACTCAAGAATCTCAACCAAAGATTTTTTTTTTTTTAAACATAATTTTTCCTTTCTTGTGAAATGTACTTTTAGCTATACCCTGTGTTTATGATAATTTACTAGTAGATCTTTTTTCCCACCCAACTCTCATTGCACTCACTCATTCGTTACCTCGCCCGTCGTGCGCTTGATCCCGTACGCACCAAATGCACTGAAGAAAACAAATTCATTACGCACCGTGTGCCGTGTTTTGTGCCGACTTATGGTTGCTCTACTAAGCATTGGTGGAAATGCGAAGCACCGTCTTGATTTATTATTATACATTATGCACCCATCTCGTGTTTTACATGTGCAATGTGGTTTTGTTGACCGAGCTAGTGTGTCTATAATTGTTATTAGCAATGTCTAATCACTCATTTTGTTTAACACTAGACCTTGAATTGTTTAACACCAGGCCTGACATCTTGACATGTTTAACACAAGGCCTGACATCTTGAATTGTTTAACACCAGGCCTGACATCTTGACATGTTTAGCACCAGGCCTGACATCTCGACTTGATCACAGTAAACATTTTGACTCATATGTCTTCAGTCAAGAAATACACTTCATGGTTTTATTGATTCGCCATTAAGTGGCATTCCAGTTCTTTAAAAACATTTCGTCGCCTAGGAAACATCAGCTTTGCCTGCGGAACACACCACGCGCCAATTATCCCTTACACTATTTGCTCACCAACTCTCCAATACCTTGTTAAGCTAATGATTCAAGGCATTCAGTTTATATGCAACTGACGATCTGAGCTTCGTATCATGACACACTGCTTGTCTGTTGTTCTCAGACACACTGCTTGTCTGTTGTTCACAGAAAACAATGCTTGTCTTTTGTTCTCAGACACACTGCTTGTCTGTGTTTCTCAGACAAACTGCTTGTCCGTTGTTGTAAGACACACGGCTTGTCCGTTTGTTCTCAGACACACGATTTGTCTGTGGTTCTCACCCATCACGTCCATCACTTAGCCGCAATAAGCTAATTCTCTAATTGGCTTCGACTGAGGCTGGGGAAAAAAGTGGCTGGTCGGCAGTTGACCTTTCCTGTAAGAGTGCCAACGCACTTTTGGTGTCACCAGGAACTTCCCAATGGTCCATAAACTTATTACAATAACACTTGAACTGAAATAATAATGATAAAATCAAAGTGGCGACCGTGTCAGACAATGATCAGTCGGTGTCATTTTAAGGCAGAGCCCAAGGCATCACGGCTATAGGGCCTAATGGCTCTAGGGGGCCTCATGGCTCTAGGGGGCCTCATGGCTCTGGGGGGCCTCATGGCTCTAGGGGGACAGCTCTAGGGGGCCTCATGGCTCTAGGGGCCTCATGGCTCTAAGGGGCCTCATGGCTCTAGAGGGCCTCATGGCTCTAGGGGGCCTCATGGCTCTAGGGGCCTCATGGCTCTAGGGGGCCTAATGGCTCTAGGGGGTCTTATGGCTCTAGGGTGGCCTCATGGCTCTAGAGCCTAACGTCTCTGTCTCTGGTTCTAGGGGCCTCATGGCTCCAGGGAGCCTCATGATTCTAGGGGGCCTCACGGCTCTAGGGGCCTCATTTCTCTAGAGGGCCTCATGGCTCTGGGGGCCTCCTGGCTCTAGGGGGCCTCCTGGCTCTAGGGGCCTCAGGGCTCTAAGGGGCCTCATGGCTCTAGGGGGCCTCATGGCTCCAGGGGGCCTCATGGCTCAAGGGGACCTCATGGCTCTAGAGAGCTTCATGACTCTAGGGGGCCTCAAGGCTCAAAGCGTCTCATGGCTCTAGGGGGCCTCATGGCTCTAGGCGGCCTCATGTCTCTAGGCGGCCTCATGTCTCTAGGGGGCCTCACGGTTCTAGGGGAACTCATGGCTCTAGGGGCCTAATGGCTATATGGGCCTCACGGCTCTAGTGGGCCTCATGGCTCTAGGGGGGCTTCGTGAACTTAAGAGGCTTCATGGCCTGTAAGGGGCTTCATGAATCTAGGAGGCTTCACGGCCTGTAAGGGGCCTCATGGCTCTGGGGGGCCTCACGTCTCTAAGGGCATCATGGCTCTAGGGGGCTTCACAACTCTAGGGCCTCACGCCTCTATGGGGACTCGCGGCTCTAGGGCCTTATGGCTCTATGTGGGCACATGGCTCTATGGAGTTTCATGGCTCTAGGGAGCCTCACGGCTCTAGGGGGCCTCACGGCTCTAGGGGGCCTCACGACTCTAGAGGGCATCATGGCTCTAGGGGTCTCACGGCTCTAGGGGGCCTCATGGCTCTAGGGTCCTCATGTCTTTAGGGGTCCTCATGGCTCTAGGGGGCCTCATGGCTGTGGGGTTCCTCATGGTTCTAGGGGGCATCATGACTCTAGGGGGCCTAATGGCTCTAGGGGGCCTCATTTCTCTAGAGAGCATCATGGCTGTAGAGGGTTTGATGGCTCTAGGGGGCCTCGATACATTACTTTGCCCAGGGCCCCCACTGCTGTAAAGACGGCCCGGTTATCAATTAAGTTTTTTT
Organism: Lymnaea stagnalis; assembly: GCA_964033795.1. NCBI lineage: Eukaryota > Metazoa > Mollusca > Gastropoda > Lymnaeidae > Lymnaea > Lymnaea stagnalis. The sequence continues at coordinate 4,410,802 of CAXITT010000002.1, read as the reverse complement.
AAAAATTCGGCAATCATTTATGAAATTTTTAGGTTACGCGAGAATATTTTATTTTTATTTCCAAAGCTTAGTTGAGTTAATGATGTGACCTTAATTTCAAATTACCATCACCTAGACAGTCCTAAAACATACGCCAGAGTGCTTTTCTTAGACTTCTCAGCATTTAACACTATCCAACCACACCTTATGATAAAGAAACGTTCCTCGTTAGGTGTCAATTTAAATATTCAAGCTTGGATACTGAACTTTTTAACAAATCGACCACAATATTTCAAAGTAAACAACCAAGTATCTCTAACCAGAGACATAAGCACCGGGGCACCACAAGGCTCCGTTCTCTCTCCTGTACTGTATACCATATATACAGATGATATTCAAAGCTCAAGCGACACCGTTCCAATCTTAAAATTTGCTGATGATACCACCATTATTGGTTTAATATCTGAAGGAGAAGGCTGATACCGCAAATTAGTTACAAGCTTTATCAATTGGTGCCATGAAAATTTTCTCCAGTTGAATGTCTCAAAAACTGAAGAAATGGTTGTTGATTTCATGAGGGGGAAACACCAGATTACAGATCTCAACATAAAAAATCAAAATGTGGAGAAAGTGGAGGCATACAAATACTTAGGTGTCACCATTAATGATAAGCAAACATGGCATGAGCACGGCCAAATGCTGTATAAGAAATTCAACCAAAGACGGCTCTACCTCAAAAAACTGTACAATTTCGGTGTAAACAAGCAAGTCGTTAACTTATTCTACAGTGCAACTATTGGAAGCCTACTCAATTTCAGTATCACCTGCTGGTGTGGGAATTCAACGTCTGATATTAAACGCCACATAAACCGACTAATCAAGAAAGCTAGGAACATAACACAAACTAAACATCCTTTACTTGAGAACTATTTGAAGAAAGATGTTTTTGCAAAACTAAACACATTTTGGATGATACATCCCACCCTCTTCATCACAGATACTTAGGATCAGGCAGTTCGGGACGAATTCTTTCCATCAGGGCGAGGACTCACAGATATAAAAATTCTTTTGTTCCACAATCTGTACGAATTTACGGCATGCTTCCTCTGAAGTCACACGTCTGAATGAGATCTAATAAGTCCCGAATTTAGCTAAGAGAACTCACTGAATGGCTGTTTGAAATAATTTATTATAAATGTCTTGTGTTCAAATTGTTTTATTTTTTAGCTGAAAATGTATAATGCAATCAAAAAACATTTCCATTTATTTGGATCAATAAAAGAATCTTATCTTATCTTAAATATTGCCTGAGAATGTGACCTTCATTAGACTTATAACTTTAGAAATGTGACATGATCAAAGGCACATGAGATAAATGTGTGACCTTTTGACAGAGCTATGAACTTACAGTTGCTAACCAATTTAAAATGTGACCTAAGTTAGAGATTTTAAGTTAAAAAGTTGACCTTAGTTTTAGATATGATCTTAGCATTATGCCCCTATTAAGAATTGGGACCTTAGTTTGATATGTGACCTAAGTTAAACATGTGAACTTAATTAGAGATGTGACTGTTTAAAATTTGATCTATATTGTAGATGTGACCGTAGCAAAATCGTCCTGCTGGTATTTGTGTCTCTATTGACTCATGACCACTGAGCTAATGACTTTGCCGACCACTGACCTAATGAGTTTTCTGACCACTGACTTGATGAGTTTTCCGACCACTTACCTAATGACTTTTCCGACCACTGACCTAATGACTTTTCCGACCACTGACTTAATGAGTTTGCCGACCACTGACCTAATGACTTTGCCGACCACTGACTTAATGAGTTTTCCGACCACTGACCTAATGACTTTGTCGACCACATGAGTTAAGACAAATACAACACAATCCCCACATGAAGACACAGATCCCTAGGTACTAAACATTGGAGATTTTTCTGTAACGAGAACGTTTTTGTCAAACTAAATCTTACACTGAAACCAAATCATTCCATGAAATCAGTGCCTGGCCGTTGTTGTATGTTTACCACCCAGATATCGCAAAAGCATCACAAACCAACTCATTCCATCAAGTCAGTGCGCCGCCTTTGTTGTATGATTACCACCCAGATATCGCAACAGCACCACAAACTCATTTCATAAAGTCAGTGCGTCGCCGTTGTTGTATGTTTACCACCCGGATATCGCAACAGCACCTAACACAAACACCAACACAAAGAGACCATAAAGTCTATTTACGGGCGAGTACTGTCAAAGTATTTCTTCTCATCGATCGCTTCCCCTTTCATTTCCTGCCGCCCGACAGTTGGAATCTAATCCCGTTATTTTACATAAATTGGGGGATGAAGGAATACGGTTCCACGTCCAGGTCTCATATAGGAAAGACTTCTCCACGTGGCTGGAGGTCGCTTATCCTAACTAGATCACGTGATGGCCTTGTTTAGAGGTGTTGACCCCAGCCATGAGACTTAATGAACTAGATCACGTGATGGCCTTGTTTAGAGGTGTTGATCCCAGCCATGAGACTTAATGAACTAGATCATGTGATGGCCTTGTTTAGAGGTGTTGACCCAAGCCATGAGACTTAATGAACTAGATCACGTGATGGCCTTTTTAGAGGTGTTGACCCCAGCCATGAGACTTAATGAACTACATCACGTGGTGGCGTTGTTTAGAGGTTTTGACCCCAGCCATGAGACTTAATTAACTAGATCACGTGATGGCCTTGTTTAGAGGTGTTGACCCCAGCCATAAGACTTAATCAACTAGATCACGTGATGGCCTTGTTTAGAGGTGTTGACCCCAGCCATGAGACTTAATGAACTAGATCACGTGATGGCATTGTTTAGAGGTGTTGACCCAGGCCATAAGACTTAATGAACTAGATCACGTGATGGCCTTGTTTAGAGGTGTTGACCCAAGCCATGAGACTTAATCAACTAGATCACGTGATGGCATTGTTTAGAGGTGTTGACCCCAGCCATAAGACTTAATCAACTAGATCACGTGATGGCCTTGTTTAGAGGTGTTGACCCCAGCCATGAGACTTAATGAACTAGATCACGTGATGGCGTTGTTTAGAGGTTTTGACCCCAGCCATGAGACTTAATTAACTAGATCACGTGATGGCCGTGTTTAGAGGTGTTGACCCCAGCCATAAGACTTAATCAACTAGATCACGTGATGGCCTTGTTTAGAGGTGTTGACCCCAGCCATGAGACTTAATGAACTAGATCACGTGATGGCATTGTTTAGAGGTGTTGACCCAGGCCATAAGACTTAATTAACTTGATCACGTGATGGCCTTGTTTAGAGGTGTTGACCCCAGCCATAAGACTTAATCAACTAGATCACGTGATGGCCTTGTTTAGAGGTGTTGACCCCAGCCATGAGACTTAATGAACTAGATCACGTGATGGCCTTGTTTAGAGGTGTTGACCCCAGCCATGAGACTTAATGAACTACATCACGTGACGGCGTTGTTTAGAGGTTTTGACCCCAGCCATGAGACTTAATTAACTAGATCACGTGATGGCATTTTTAGTGGTGTTGACCCCAGCCATGAGACTTAATCAACTAGATCACGTGATGGCCTTGTTTAGAGGTGTTGACCCCAGCCATGAGACATAATGAACTAGATCACGTGATGGCATTGTTTAGAGGTGTTGACACAAACCATGAGACTTAATCAACTAGATCCCGTGATGGCCTTGTTTAGAGGTGTTGACCCAGGCCATGAGACTTAATGAAACAGTGTTATAGTGGTTCGTTCTTTCCTGATAACAGGAAAATTTCATATGAGATAAATCACTCATTGTGTTATGATCTGTCATAGTGTTCTTATCTGTAAAAGTGTTATCATATGTCATAGTTTTATAAAATTTCATAGTGCTATTATCTGTCATAGTGTTATTATATGTCATAGTGCTATTATCTGTCATAGTGCTATTATTAATCAAAGTGCTATTATCTGTCAAAGTGCTATTATCTGTCATGGTGCTATTATCTGTCATAGTGCAATTATTAATCAAAGTGCTATTATCTGTCATAATTTTATAAAATGTCATAGTGCTATTATCTGTCAAAGTGCTATATCTGTCATGGTGCTATTATCTGTCATAGTGCTATATCTGTCAAAGTGCTATTATCTGTCATGGTTCTATTATCTGTCAAACTGATATTATCTGTTAAAGTACTATTATCTGTCATAGTGCTATTATCTGTCATAGTGCTATTATCTGTCATAGTGCTATTTTCTGTCAAAGTGCTATTATCTGTCAAAGTGCTATTATCTGTCAAAGTGCTATTATCTGTCATAGTGTTATTATCTATCATAGTGTTATTATCTGACTTGGTTATTCAAAAAATAAAAAAGAACCACAATATAAAATGTTATATATTTTCAAATCTAGATGTTGTTTATCCAACATCTAATGACCACATCTGGAGGTTGTTGTATCCAACATCTGATGACCACATCTGGAGGTTGTTGTATGCAACATCTAGCGACCACATCTGGAGGTTGTTCTATGCAATATCTAGCGACCACATCTGGAGGTTGTTGTATCCAACATCTAATGACCACATCTGGATGTTGTTGTATGCAACATCTAATGACCACATCTGGAGGTTGTTGTATCCAACATCTAATGACCACATCTGGAGGTTGTTGTATGTAACATCTAATGACCACATCTGGATGTTGTTGTATGCAACATCTAGCGACAACATCTGGAGGTTGTTCTATGCAACATCTAGCGACCACATCTGGAGGTTGTTGTATCCAACATCTAATGACCACATCTGGAGGTTGTTCTATGCAACATCTAGCGACCACATCTGGAGGTTGTTGTATGCAACATCTAATGACCACATCTGGAGGTTGTTGTATGCAACATCTAATGACCACATCTGGAGGTTGTTGTATCCAACATCTAATGACCATATCTGGAGGTTGTTGTATGCAACATCTTATGACCACATCTGGAGGTTGTTTTATGCAACATCTAGCGACCACATCTGGAGGTTGTTCTATGCAACATCTAGCGACCACATCTGGAGGTTGTTGTATCCAACATCTAGCGACCACATCTGGAGGTTGTTGTATCCAACATCTAATGACCACATCTGGAGGTTGTTCTATGCAACATCTAGCGACCACATCTGGAGGTTGTTGTATCCAACATCTAATGACCACATCTGGAGGTTGTTCTATGCAACATCTAGCGACCACATCTGGAGGTTGTTGTATCCAACATTTAACGACCACATCTGGAGGTTGTTGTATGCAACATCTAATGACCACATCTGCAGGTTGTTGTATCAAGCCACACCAAACGCATCCACACCTCTCTAGCCCTTCCAAAAACCTCTACCTTTTTAAAGACCCTCTAGCTCTTCCACGTCCCTCTAGTCCTTATAAGTCCCTCTAGTCCTTCAAAGTCCCTCTAGCACTTCTACGTCCCTCTAGCACTTCTACGTCCCTCTAGTCCATCCAAGTCCCTCTAGTCCTTCAAAGTCCCTCTAGTCCTTCAAAGTCTTTATAGCTCTTCCTAGTCCCTCTAGTCCTTCAAAGTCCCTCTAGTAGTTATGTCCCTTTAGTCCTTCAAAGTCCCTCTAGCTCTTCTAAGTCCCTCTAGTCCTTCAAAGTCATTCTAGCAACTCCAAGTCCTTCTAGTCCATTAAAGTCATTCTAGCAATGCCAAGTCCGTCACGTCCTTTAAAGTCCCTCTAGCTCTTCAAAGTCCCTCTAGTTCTTCCAAATCCCTCTAGTCCCTCAAAGTCCCTATATCTCTTCAGTGCCTATAGCTCTTTAAAGTCCCTCTAGTCCTTCAAAGTCCCTCTATTCCTTCAAAGACTCTTTAGTCCTTCAAAAACCCTATAGCTCTTCCAAGTCCCCCCAGCCCTCCGTCCCTGGAGCCCTTCCCCCTTCCAAGCTCTCTAGCCCTTCCAAGCCCCTGCTAGCCCTTGTAGCCCCTTTGCCCAGTACTTCATTTTTATATCTGAAATGAAATATACACAACTCTCAATAGCACCCTTTGTCCTGCTTCTTCCCGTCCCTTAATATCACATAGCTGACCCCCACCCCACACCCCCCCCAACCCTTCCCGATTCTCGCCTTGAAATCCTGGATAATCTCATGTCATGAAGGAGATTTATATACATCGTTACCATGACAACCAAATGTTTCCCAAGCCACAGAGTGACAACTGATAAGGTCAGAGATAAATTGGGAAATGACATTGTCACCAACATCCCATAATGATCAGGCTCCACATATTACGTCATCAAAATCATACGTCGTGGACTATTCAATTACAGAAATCTAAATTGCTTGTGTCTACTCAAACTGTTCGTGGCAAGTTTTGATGCAGTCATTTATTCTTTCGTTGGATATCATTAACCTTAGTTTTATTTTAGAGTATTTGTCTCCATCTATTTGAATATTGGAAGTAACAAATGTTGGAAATAACAAATGTTGGAAACGCTGGGCAGCTATTTACTAAAAGGCTACTTCTAGCTTAGTAGCTATTAAGTAGCAACTAACTTCCAGCCAACGACTAGCTGCTGGGAAGCAGCTTACTACCAGCCAACGTCTAGCTTTGTAGCAGCCATATTCCATCTCGTTGTTGTCTTCATAAACACAGCATTGTTCCTCATAATGTTGGTCTCATATTTCACCACCGTAGATCTTGTCCTGAAGAAGTCCCAACAGACAAAGTGCTCACCAGCCCCTCAGATATGCGGCACTTGAACACATCTGTGGTGAAATGGAGCCACATTGGATTAAAGAGTTAGAACTCTCCGAGTTTCTATCGCTAAGCCGCCTAGTCCCGAACATGTAACTGGTGGACTCGTTGTAAGCCATTCTCAAGGCGATATTCTATGTTCTGAGTTCGATCACGGCCATCCAATCATTAGACAACTACTGACAATTCTCAAGGAGATATATTATGATCTGAGATCGATCATGGCCATTCAACCATTAGGCTACTACTGAAAATTCTCAAGGAGTTAATCTAAGATTTGAGTTTGATTATGGCCATTCAATCAGTAGACTACTACTGATAATTTAACCATCTAGTATAATGAAATCTATAGACTAAGATCTTATAACAACTTTACAGTGTAACAATTTTGAGCAGTAGATGTGACTGCTTCTAAGTTAAGCTTTAATTTGTTGTTTCCTTATCATTAATTAATCCGTCTGTTTTGTCCTTTTCTATCTCCACGTTCATAGGGCAGATGACCACATTGGGACTGCTCTAGCCGTCCTATTAAAGTATTTCGCAACTGCAAACTAATCTCCCCCTTTTTATATCCCGACCTTATTTCTCCTTACGTAGCACCTTATAGAGACAGCCACAGAGAAAGCCACAGAGACAGCCTAGATGAAAACCGCGGAGACAGCCTAAATGACAGCCAAAGAAACAGCCTAAATGACAGTCACAGAGGCAGCGAAACAAGCAGTCACATAGACAGCCACAGAGCCAGACATCCACATAGATAGCCACATAGACAGCCTAAATGACAGCCACATAGCCAGCCAATGAGACACCCATAGAGCCCGACAGCCACAGAGCCAGACAGCCACAGAGACAGACAGCCACAGAGACAGACAGCCACAGAGACCGCCAGCCACAGAGACCGCCATGAAGTCCATTTATATCTTTAGAAATGAATATTGGCTCAAATTTGCTTATCTCGTCCCTCGCAGAGACCGAGACAGTGTCCGAGTCTGTTATGTCATCGATTTCTCTCTTGTTTGGAAATTATCGATTATTTTCTTTTGCTAAAAAATTTCAGTTTGCTTTTTCATTTTCCCAATTTTTTTGTCATCTGTATTCCAACTTCTCAAGGATTTTGTTAAATTAAGCAATGCTTTTTTAAATAATTTCACTTTCGTATTAGACTGATAAAACTGAAAAACAATTTTAAAAAATCAAAATATGAAGCTTTATAAAATGTAAAGTAATATCTGGTGTCTTTCTTTTGAAATTTTCTTTAAAAGACCTCAGCTTATTCAATTAATCACCATTAAAATCTTGTGAGCATAAAATACTGTCTGGCAACGTTTGGATGATCCTTCTTCTTGTGCAGAGTTTGTTTGAGTCAGAATCCATTAAAAATTTATAGCTATACTAGATATAGCCCGCGAAACATTGGCGACAGCAAGGCGTGAACTTCCCATCTGTTAAATTTGCTTGACAAAACATGAACTCAAAGCACATTTAAGAAATCCAATTTTCGCTATACACCCCTTCCCTCAATGCTACGTCACTGCGCACTTTTTATTTCACGCCCGTGAACTAAATGAAATATTTTGATGTCCCAACCACTTTTAAACCGAATAATTGTATACCATGCTTTTCCGAAAAGAAAATATGACGCACCATACGCAGTTGCGTTATTTAAAAAAATAGATATCATTAGTGTAGTTATCGGGAATAATATTTTTCGCACTACTTAACTCATTATTGGACCATACTTTGTTTCAAACATATAGAATTATTTTTAATACTAGAAAAAATGACCCGATGTTATCGGGATAATAACGGTAGGTCCGTTGCGATAATTTCTACCAGCTATTTCAAAAAGTCATCACAATTCCGAACTTTAAAAAGCAGTATCTATTTAATAATATTAAACGTTTCAAACATCCTTAAGTTTTGAGAAAAATGTATCTTCTATAAATGATACGCCTGCCCTGCTCTCTTTCAAGACCCTAAACTAATGTTTTCCATCTAAACATAACCTTAAATTACCCTGTCTAAATTATCACATATTGTATCACTTTTGTCACTGAAGAAGTTCATTGAGGGGCGATGTCTACGCTAGAGAAGTAGTTTAGATTCACGCAACCGTTTTTCCCGCCTATAACAGACGTGAGTGTCTTTTTTTTTTAATTTAAATTTTTAATGTCATAAAAATACACAAAAATAACAACAAAAATAACAACAAAAATAACAACAAAAATAACAACAAAAATAACAACAAAAATAACAACAAAAAGAACAACAAAAAGAACAACAAAAATAACAACAAAAATAACAACAAAAATAACAACAAAAAGAACAACAAAAAGAACAACAAAAATAACAACAAAAATAACAACAAAAATAACAACAAAAATAACAACAAAAATAACAACAAAAATAACAACAAAAATAACAACAAAAATAACAACAGAAAGAACAACAGAAAGAACAACAAAAATAACAGCAAAAATAACAGCAAAAATAACAACAAAAATAAAATATATTTTCATTTTCTGAAAGTAAATATTAACCCATCTCTATTTTTTTAAAAATAATTTTTCCAGTGTGTCAAATGATTGGGGTTTGATATACTTATATAAATGTACCCAAGATTTGTTAACGCCATTGATTTTCTTAAATGGTTAACAAATGTTTATTTGTAAAAAGAGAATGTAAAATCTCTTTTATTACAAATTTAATACCATAGGATTTAAATATATTGTCATCCACGTAAAAAAGTACGCATCCTATTTCCTACCTCCGTTATGTATGTACCCAAGAAGGTTAATTATTAATCAAATTCATTCCTTTATTTTTAAGCGTATCTTGTGCTGCCTTTTGTAAAATGAACATACCCATATGTATAAAAAGAGAATGTAACATCCCTTTTTTTTCACAAATGTAATACCATAGGAGTTAAATATATTGTCATCTACGTAAAAATTTACACATATTATTTCCTACCTCCGACATGTATTTACCCAAGGAAATTAATTATCGAATTCATTCCTTTATTTTGAGACGTATCTTGTAATGCCTGGGGCAAAGTGACCAACCCCTCCCCCACACCAGATTTAAATAAATTTAGAAAATCTTCCACGTGATTATAGTCCCTCCCATAGCCAAACTAACATATTTTGCACTTCATATGGTTTGTTCTTATTTGGATGAGTTATAAGTGGATTAGTCAATGTCATTTGGCTATGGAAGTGCGCTGCACTGATTGACTAAAACGGCATTTTCTTATTAGAAGTATACTTAAAAGTTAAGTTTTTATTACGTTATAAGTTTAATAAAAGTATATTTTTGTAATTAAAAAAGTAAATCTTATTAAATGTTAAAAATATAAAAAAAAGCTAAAATTTGTGTGTGTTTTATTAAAAATTTAAGAGCAATCAATTGAATTTATTCATTTTACTTTTAAGAAGTGGGAAATACTTCATCAGAGTTGTAACGCGCGGTTACTAAATTTAAGAAAAAAACTTAAGAGTTTTGGCTAACATTTTACAAACTTCACTGACAAACATTACTGACCAACACTACAGACAAAAATTACTGAAAAAAATTAATGACAAACATTAATGACAAACAATACTGATAAACATTGCTGACAAACATTACTAACAAACACTACTGTCAAATTTTACTGACAACCATTACTGTCAAACTTTACTGTCAAATATTACAAACAAACATTACTGTCAAATATTAAAGACCAACATTATTGACAAACATTACAGACAAACATTACTGACAAATATTACAGACAAACATTACTGACAAATTATTACGAATAAATATTAAAGAAACCTTACTGACAAGTATTAAACACAAACATCACTGACAGATATTAATGACAAAAAATGTTTGTGTTAAATACATTTTTCTCAACTGGTTTTTTAACAAAGTCAGATTTTCATTGAAGTTACTAACGCACCCAACCCCACCAGGCCACATACCATCCCACCAAACACAATACCATCCCACCAAACACAATAAAATCGCACCAAAGACATCCATACTACCAAACACCATCCCATCCTAACAAACACCATCCAATCCCACCAAACACCATACCATCCCACTAAACACCATACCATCCCAACAAACACCATCCAATCCCACCAAACACCATACAATCCCACCAAACACCATACCATCCCACTAAAAACCATACCATCCCAACAAACACCATCCAATCCCACCAAACACCATACAATCCCACCAAACACCATACCATCCCACTAAACACCATACCATCCCAACAAGCACCATACATCCCACCAAACCCCATTAAATCCAAAAAACACCATACATCCAACCAAACACCATACATCCAACCAAACACCACACATCCAACCAAACACCATACATCCAACCAAACACCATACATCCAACCAAACACCATACCATCCCACCAAACACCATCCATCCTACCAAACATCATACATCTCACCAAACACCATCCATACTACCAAACATCATCCCACCAAACACCATACAATCCCACCAAACAACCATAACATTCCATTAAACACCACACCATCCCAACAAACACCATACCATCCCACAAACCCCACACAATCCAAAAAACACCATACCATGCCACCAAACACCATCCATCTACCAAACATCATACCATCCTACCAAACACCATACCATCCAACCAAACACCATACCACGCCACTAAACACCATACCACCCTTCCAAACACCATATCATGCCACAAAACACCCTCCCATCCCACTAAACACCATACAATCCTACAAAACATCATTTAAATCCTACAATACACCATACAATCCGACCAAACACCATACCATCTCACCAAACACTATCCATCCTACCAAACACCATACATTCCCACCAAACACCATACCATCCCACCAAACACCATACCATCCCCCAAACCTATCACCCCACTACACCTCATAAAACCCCAACCAAACCTACCACCCCACTACACCCCATACCACCCCATCTAAACCTACCCCCACACTACACCCCATACCACCCCACCCAAACCTACCATCCCACCAAACCCCATTCCACCCCTTACATCCCATCCCACCCCACCACATAATGACAGGTGTGTAGCTAAATGTCAATCTTTGTTAATATTTTCGTTGGAATCGAAACGAGATGAATGGTACACGTCATTGATATATTCCACCTTATCAAGATGGCTTGTACATCTCATTGATACATTTCACCTTATCAAGATGACTTGTACATCTCATTGATACATTTCACCTTATCAAGATGACTTGTACATCTCATCGATACATTTCACCTTATCAAGATGACTTGTACATCTCATTGATACATTTCACCTTATCAAGATGACTTGTACATCTCATCGATACATTCCACCTTATCAAGATGACTTGTACATCTCATCGATACATTTCACCTTATCAAGATGACTTTTACATCTCATCGATTTATTCCACCTTATCAAGATGACTTGTACATCTCATCGATACATTCCACCCTTGCAGGTGAGTAGTCACGAGTTTATGACGCATGGTGCCGTCTTTGTTTTGGCCACGCTTCATTCGCCCAAGCATAAAACATAAATAAATCATATTGAACGTCAGACATATTTTAAAAACATTGGATCGAAAATCCCCCCCCCCTTCCACCAATCTAAAACAGTGCCCTCCACCCCAGTGCTACCCCCTTGTTCCCTTGTCAAGAAAACATTTTTTATTTAATATATCAGTTTAAGTCTTTAACATTTATTATTTTATTTGACATGACTTCAGCGCGTCCCTCTCGATTGCATCTTTCTATTCTCACACCCCCTTCTCCTTTCACTATGTTCCATCCATTCCTTTTCCACCCTGCCCGACATTCATTCCGAATTCCCTACAAAAACAGTATACTGAAAAAACAACAGCTCCCAAGCTACGTCCAACAAAAATGTTGAACTATTGGGTCGTTCCGAGCAGCAGAGACCAGCAGAGAGCAGCAGCGAGCAGCAGAGAGCCGCTCATTGACCGCATGGCGCCATGTCTTCAGCTGATCGCTGTTTGTCTCCCTGTCTGTCCACCCCTTCGCAAGCCAAGAGCGTTGTAATGTTAGCCTCGTTCCGGTAACCACTTGATGGGCCTTGACCCTGTCGAGCTCAAGCTTAAGAAATCTTTTCTTTACAGCCTCTCGTTACTTTCAATGATAAGAGGCGTCCCTGATCAACAGAGTTAGCAACACCAGTTGAGCAACATTCTAAGCTCACTAATCTCACCAGAAATTGTTGAAACAATCTCACTGCCTTACCAATCTCACCAGAAATAGTTAGAAAAATCTCCCTGTCTCACCATTCTCACGAGAAATATTAAAATAATCACACTGTCTCACCAATCTCACCAGAAATAGTTAAAATAATCTCCCATTCTCACCAAGCTCACCAGAAATAGTTAAAATAATCTCCCAGTCTCACCAAGCTCACCAGAAATATGAAAACACAACAATCTCCCTGTCCCACCAATCCCACTAGCAAACAATGAGAACATCCCTATGTCACTAATCTCCCTAGCGTAGGATTAAAACGTTCCTATCCCATTGTTCTCACCAGAAAGACACAACATCCTCCTGGTCTCGCTGATCTCACTACAGCCCCATTTTCTTTAGCTGTAATCTCCATCTCAAAATTAACGAGGAATGCAATTAGCCCTCCACCTAGGCCTGTTTCATTTTCCAATCCATTAGTTTTAAATTATCGTGACATAACATTGGCCAAAAATGTCTAATCATGAAATATCATGACAAAAAGTTGTCAAACAGATGTCTGATCTTGACATAACATAGTCAAACAAATGTCTGATCTTGACATGACTTTGTCAAACAAATGTCTGATCTTGACATAACATAGTCAAACAAATTTCTGATCTTGACATAACATAGTTAAACAAATGTCTGATCTTGACATAACATAGTCAAAAAAATGTCTGATCTTGACATAACATAGTCAAACAAATGTCTGATCTTGACATAACATAGTCAAACAAATGTCTGATCTTGACATAAAATAGTCAAATAAACGTCTGATCTGAATAAAGGCATAGTCAAAGCGTGTTCAACCTATCATATTCTGGCAAACCCATCATAACCTGATTTAACATATAAAAATCTTGCTGACACAGAATTTAACGATCAACAAAATTATCACGGGCAAACCATCAACCCGGTGATACAAACAGACAAAGTTTTGAGGAGCCAAAATGATATTATGAGCCCAATAAATGAGGTAAAAATAAGCAGGCCAACCTGTGTCCCTCGTTGTAAGATTGTGGTCAAGTTACTGGTCATTCAGTGACTCGCGGGTACATACCTTTCTGGAAGACACTAGTCGATTCAAATAATTCAATAAAATGATAAAACTATTTTACATTTAATCGCATTTTTTATTCGACCATCCATTGTTCCTGCGTTTTAGAATAAAAACAAATATTCATGAATTAATTGAAATCTTGATCCCCCCCCACTACAATGTCTAAAAGAGTTTGTGTTATTGATGTCAGAAGAGTTTGTGTTATTGATGTCAGAAGAGTTTGTGTTATTGATATCAGAAGAGTTTGTGATATTGATGTCAGAAGAGCTTGTGTTATTGATGTCAGAAGAGTTTGTGTTATTGATGTCAGTCCATGTTTGTGCTATTGATGTCAGAAGAGTTTGTGCTATTGATGTCAGAAGAGTTTGTGTTATTGATGTGAGTCCATGTTTGTGTTATTGATGTGGGTCCATGTTTGTGTTATTGATGTGAGTCCATGTTTGTGTTATTGATGTGAGTCCATGTTTGTGTTATTGATGTGAGTCCATGTTTGTGTTATTGATGTCAGTCCATGTTTGTGTTATTGATGTCAGTCCATGTTTGTGTTATTGATGTCAGTCCATGTTTGTGTTATTGATGTGAGTCCATGTTTGTGTTATTGATGTCAGTCCATGTTTGTGTTATTGATGTGAGTCCATGTTTGTGTTATTGATGTCAGTCCATGTTTGTGTTATTGATGTGAGTCCATGTTTGTGTTATTGATGTCAGTCCATGTTTGTGTTATTGATGTGAGTCCATGTTTGTGTTATTGATGTCAGTCCATGTTTGTGTTATTGATGTGAGTCCATATTTGTGTTATTGATGTCAGTCCATGTTTGCGTTATTGATGTCAGTCCATGTTTGTGCTGTTGATGTTAGTCCATGTTTGTGTTATTGTTGTCAGTCCATGTTCTTCCAACAATTCCCGTGTGCTGCATCAACTTCCGCTCGCCGGTCAAAACGCCTGCATACACATAAATATCTGATCAGTGCCTGATTGATGAGTCGCTGCAGGCGTAGTGCAGGAAGTGCCCTAGCCCAGGGCACACTGTTTCATTCCCATTGTTACACAATCAGTGCTCTATACTCAGTGCTCTATAGTCAGTGCTCTATAGTCAGTGCTCTATAGTCAGTGCTCTGTAGTCAGTGCTCTGTAGTCAGTGCTCTGTAGTCAGTGCTCTGTAGTCAGTGCTCTATAGTCAGTGCTCTATAGTCAGTGCTCTATAGTCAGTGCTCTACAGTCAGTGCAGAGCACTGGCACTGGCTTCAACTACCTTCGTCTTTCATTGTAGGAACTCGCACTCAGTGATTGTATAACATAAGCAATGTTTTTTTTTTAAAGAAATAACAATCAATCATACAACCAGTCTGCTATTGTCTTCTTGTGATATTTCAATTATGAGTTATTGTACCGAATGTCAGTGATGTAGCGACAGCATAACGCGAAGCAAAGAAGGCCAAAGATCGATACTTCGACCAGATATCTAACTGCAGTCCGACTATGTAATGTGACTCTCAAATTTTGTACGCATCTCAGCCAAATGTTTAGCTTAGGAAAAATAATTTTTAAAACAACGGGCTGTCGATATTCCAACCACATTAAGCACCAAAACTACTTGGAGGTAATATTTCAACCACACACTCACCAAAAAACCTCGGAGGTAATATTTCAACCACACACTCACCAAAAAACCTCGGAGGTAATATTTCAACCACACACTCACCAAAAAACCTCGGAGGTAATATTTCAACCACACACTCACCAAAATAACTCGAAGGTAATATTTCAACCACACACTCACCAAAATAACTCGAAGGTAATATTTCAACCACACACTCACCAAAATAACTCGAAGGTAATATTTCAACCACACACTCACCAAAAAAACTCGAAGGTAATATTTTAACCGCACACTCACCAAAATAACTCGAAGGTAATATTTCAACCACACATCCACTCAAACATCTTGGAGGTAATAATTCAACCACACAACCCTCTAAACAACTCACAGGTAATATCTAACCAGACACCCACCCTAGCAACTCACAGGTAATATTTCAACCAGACACCCCACCAGGAATTCACGGTTAATGTTTCAACCACACACCCAACCAAACTCGGAGGTAATATTTCAACCACGCACTAACCCAAATAACTCACAGGTAATATTTCAACCACGGACCCACCCAAATAACTCACAGGTAATATTTCAACCACACACCCAACCAAACTCGGAGGTAATATTTCAACCACGCACCAACCCAAATAACTCACAGGTAATATTTCAACCTCAAACCCACCCAAGGCACTCAAAAAAAAAAAAAAAAAAAAAAAAAATCGAAGGTAATATTCCAACCACGCACCAACCCAAATAACCCACAGGTAATATTTCAACCTCAAACCCACCCAAGGCACTCAAAAAAAAAAAAAAAAAAACAACAATTTATTTACTTTAATATGTTTATCTACGTTCATGTATATTTACATTTAGTTAAATATATTTTTCAATATAACTTTTATTTCTTAATATAGAAAAAAAGACCAATGGAATTAAAATGAAAAAGGAATAAAAAAGAGAGAAGGTGATGCGAATATGTTATGAAGTTATATTTTGACAATTTTATAAAACACAACACATGATTCTATATGATGTGATTTGTCTAACTTTTTTATTGTTTGTTTTTCGAGACGAGTTTTTCTTGTTGATTTTTATTAAGACAGACACGAATCTTTCGTTGATTTTAATTTAGACGGACGAGACTCTAGTGTTGATTCTAAGTTAAACAGACAGACTATGTCTCGCGTACTAAAGTTCGGAAGGCCAACTTAAGATATTTGAGGAATGGATAACACCCCCCCTCCCCGATAACAGTTACGGACATCACAGTCTCATCCACATGACATACTCGTGAGAATCTGGTTTTAAAATATGTGTAGAATCTGGTGTTAAAATAAGTGTAGAATCTGGTGTTAAAATATGTGTAGAATCTGGTGTTAAAATATGTGTAGAATCTGGTGTTAAAATATGTGTGGAATCTGGTGTTAAAATATGCGTATAATCTGGTGTTAAAATATGTTTAGAATATGGTGTTAAAATGTGTGTAGAATCTGATGTTAAAATATGTGTAGAATGTGGTGCTAAAAGAAGTTTAGAGTCTGGTGTTAAATTATATGTAGAATCTGGTTTTAAAATATGTTCCAAATGATCTTAAATTAAGGAGAGACAACAATAACATTTCCATGGGGCGATGAAGGCATCTGCATGAGAAGTAGATTAATAAACTATTTTGCAAATAACCAACAAAGGTGTATATTGCATCAAACTGTCTGATCCCTCGGATTAGCATTGGAAAAAACTGTCATTAGCGCTGAATTAAACTGTCTGATTAGCACTGGACCAAACTGTCTGATTAGCACTGGACCAAACTGTCTGATTAGCACTGGACCAAACTGTCTGATTAGCACTGGACCAAACTGTCTGATTAGCACTGGACCAAACTGTCTGATTAGCACTGGACCAAACTGTCTGATTAGCACTGGACCAAACTGTCTGATTAGCACTGGACCAAACTGTCTGATTAGCACTGGACCAAACTGTCTGATTAGCACTGGACCAAACTGTCTGATTAGCACTGGACCAAACTGTCTGATTAGCACTGGACCAAACTTTCTAATTAGCACTGGGACAAACTCTCAGATTAGCACTGGACCAAACTGTTTGATTAGCACTGGTCCAAACTGTCTAATTAGCACTGGGCCAAACTCTTGGATTAGCACTGGGCAAAACTGTTTGATTAGCCCTGGACCAAAGTGTTTGATTAGCACCGGGCCAAACTGTCTGATTAGCACTGGACCAAACACATTTGATAAGCATTGGACCAAACTGTCTGATTAGCAGTGGACCAAACACATTTGATAAGCACTGGACCAAACACATTTGATAAGCATTGGACCAAACTGTTTAATTAGCAGTGGACCAAACTGTTTGATTAGTACTGGACCAAACTGTCTTAGTAAAACACCGAATAAGGTCCGATCTGACTAAGAGACCATTTCTAACAGAATCTCTTATTTGAAAAGCTATAATACAATCTCTGAACGAAAAAAAGAACCAACCCCAGATCTTGCATCTTTATTTCATTCTGCATGTCGACGAGGTGCCCTGAGATGTCGAGGGCAGTAAATCACATCAACCCGGTGTAATCAATATGCCTGGAAGATGAGAGCCGTATCCTGACAAATAAACCCAATAGATTTGTCTTGACATACTCATATGTGCTGGTCCGGCTATTTTGCTTCGGACACACTCATATCATATGTGCTGGTCCGGCTGTTTTGTCTCGGACATACATCATATGTACTGGTCTGGCTGTTTTGTCTCGGACATAATCACATCATATGTGCTGGTCTGGCTGTTTTGGCTGTTTTGTCTCTGACATACTCATATCACATGTGTTGGTCTGGATGTCTCGGACAAACTCATATCACATGTGTTGGTCTGGATATTATTTATATGTGAGACATGCCTAGCAGCAGACATGTTGAGATATTTAGATGCTATCCCAAAGATATGTGTATTTATAAGGCACATGCTTCATTACCACGTGACAAAATATTAAGTAAGAAAAAATAATAGTTACTTTAATGAAGAATAAATAATAGTTACCTCAAGTAAGAATAAATTATAGTTACCTCAAGTAAGAATAAATTATAGTTACATCAAGTAAGAATAAATTATAGTTACCTCAAGTAAGAATACATTATAGTTACCTCAAGTAAGAATAAATTATAGTTACCTCAAGTAAGAATAAATTATAGCTACCTCAAGTAAGAATAAATTATAGTTACCTCAAGTAAGAATAAATTATAGTTACCTCAAGTAAGAATAAATTATAGTTACCTCAAGTAAGAATAAATTATAGTTACCTCAAGTAAGAATAAATTATAGTTACCTCAAGTAAGAATAAATTATAGTTACCTCAAGTAAGAATAAATTATAGTTACCTCAAGTAAGAATAAATTATAGTTACCTCAAGTAAGAATAAATTATAGCTACCTCAAGTAAGAATACATTATAGCTACCTCAAGTAAGAATAAATTATAGCTACCTCAAGTAAGAATAAATTATAGCTACCTCAAGTAAGAATAAATTATAGTTACCTCAAGTAAGAATACATTATAGTTACCTCAAGTAAGAATACATTATAGTTACCTCAAGTAAGAATACATTATAGCTACCTCAAGTAAGAATACATTATAGCTACCTCAAGTAAGAATACATTATAGTTACCTCAAGTAAGAATAAATTATAGTTACCTTAAGTAAGAAATAATTATACGGTAAAAATATTCAAGGCAATTGTGTAAGAAAAGTAAGATCAATTGTATAGTTTTAGAGTAGATCATTTGTATTGTCCTCTATTGATAGATGTCCTACATGTACCACTATGTCCTATTGACTGCACTTCCATCATGGTTAATGTCCCAAATGCACCATTATTTCCTATTACCTGCTTTTCTCCCATCATGGTGAATGTTCTATATGCACCATTATGTCCTATCATCTGTGCTCCCACCAGGGGCCACAACCCACTGACATAACGTTTCTGTCTCCCTTGCCTGCCCTAACGAATCAATAGCCATGTTCATTCCACTCATTGTAACATTCACTGATTTAATCACACAAAACTTCCTGCCGTACCGGTACGTGTCCTGTCTCAGGAAGATTTTCCTTCTGTCACTCTCTGCTCAATGTTTCACTTGTTTCCGTCTCATAACATTCGGAGGTATATCCTAACCTACTGCAGGGTGTAGAGTCTAAAAATCTTAGGGCTATTAGTCTGTAAAATAGACAGGGTCATTAGACTGTTAAATACAAAGGGACATTAGACTGTAAAATTCATAGGGTCATTAGACTGTAAAATACATAGGGACATTAGACTGTAAAATTCATAGGGTCATTAGACTGTAAAATACATCGGGACATTAGACTGTAAAATTCATAGGGTCATTAGACTGTAAAATTCATAGGGTCATTAGACTGTAAAATTCATAGGGACATTAGACTGTAAAATTCATCGGGACATTTGACTGTAAAAAACATATAGACATTAGTCTGTAAAAGACATAACTATTAGAGTGAAGGGGAAACAGAGCCTAAATCTCCAATATCGCGGTGCTGGTCAAGATGATCGCGCAACTATGGACGGTGGATAGGGGAGATCTTGGCTGTGTGGCAGAGTGATGTCTGGTGGTGGATGGGGAGGTGGAGCATGGGGTGGGGTGGTGGCTGTGAAAAGAGGTCGTGAATATGCTGTGTTTGTTGACGGAGCATGAGGCTATGTCGAGGTCAAGGTCATGTTTGACGGTGATTCATGGAGGCGATGTGTGAAAGTCATGTGCTCCAAGGGACGAGAACCGCTAAAATAACCAACAAACCAACCAACAAACCAACCAACAAGCCAACCAACAAACCAACCAACAAACCAACCAACAAACCAACCAACAAACCAACCAACAAACCAACCAACAAACCAACCAACAAACCAACCAACAAACCAACCAACAAGCCAACCAACAAACCAACCAACAAACCAACCAACAAACCAACCAACAAACCAACCAACAAACCAACCAACAAACCAACCAACAAACCAACCAACAAACCAACCAACAAGCCAACCAACAAACCAACCAACAAACCAACCAACAAACCAACCAACAAACCAACCAACAAACCAACCAACAAACCAACCAACAAACCAACCAACAAACCAACCAACAAGCCAACCAACAAACCAACCAACAAACCAACCAACAAACCAACCAACAAACCAACCAACAAACCAACCAACAAACCAACCAACAAACCAACCAACAAACCAACCAACAAGCCAACCAACAAACCAACCAACAAACCAACCAACAAACCAACCAACAAACCAACCAACAAACCAACCAACAAACCAACCAACAAACCAACCAACAAACCAACCAACAAACCAACCAACAAACCAACCAACAAACCAACCAACAAACCAACCAACAAACCAACCAACAAACCAACCAACAAACCAACCAACAAACCAACCAACAAACCAACAAACCACCCTACATTCCAACCAACAAACCAACCAACAAACCAACCAACAAACCAACCAACAAACCAACCAACAAACCAACCAACAAACCAACCAACAAACCAACCAACAAACCAACCAACAAACCAACAAACCACCCTACATACAAAAGATCGATTTCCAATCATTTCCTTGAATAGTTGTGTTCTCCTGACCGGACAATATCCTTAATATCATTTATAATTGATACCAGAATGTTCAACAACAAGGTAAAATGCCGTATTTTTTATCTGACTTAAGAAAGTCGTTATGATGAATAGGAATTCCGAATGTAACGTCACAGTCCGCTGATTGTAATTCCAATCATTGATCACGAGTCTTAGATAAGGGGTTCTGATATTCGGGTCGAGAAATTCCTTTGATGTCCGATGAAATATTCCAGGATCAGAGGTTCCCAGCCATTTTTTTTGGAGCGACGACCCCCCCCCCCAATTTTAAAGAAGTTAAGTAGGTGAAAACAATTAAGGTCTTTTAACTCAAGATTCATTTCTTTAATGTCAATACAGTGGGGCGTGCTGGGTGGCCGAACGGATTTCAATCCCCAGCAAAAATCTAGGCAGGCAAAAAAAACTATACACCAGCATCCCGGTGCAATGTGCAGGGATAGTGCTATGTGCAGGGATGGTGCTATTTGCATGGATGATGTTATGTGCAGGGATGATATGTGCAGGAATGATATGTGCAGGGATGATGTTATGTGCAGGGATGGTGCTATGTGCAGGGATGGTGCTATCTGCAGGGATGGTGCTATGTGCAGGGATGGTGCTATTTGCATGGATGATGTTATGTGCAGGGATGATGTTATGTGCAGGGATGGTGCTATGTGCAGGGATGGTGCTATGTGCAGGGATGGTGTTATGTGCAGGGATGGTGTTATGTGCAGGGATGATGTTATGTGCAGGGATGGTGCTATTTGCATGGATGATATGTGCAGGGATGATGTTATGTGCAGGGATGGTGCTATGTGCAGGGATGGTGCTATGTGCAGGGATGGTGTTATGTGCAGGGATGATGTTATGTGCAGGAATGATATGTGCAGGGAGGATGTTATGTGCAGGGATGGTGCTATTTGCATGGATGATGTTATGTGCATGGATGATGTTATGTGCAGGGATGATGTTATGTGCAGGGATGGTGCTATGTGCAGGGATGGTGCTATGTGCAGGGATGGTGCTATTTGCACGGATGATATGTGCAGGGATGATGTTATGTGCAGGGATGATGTTATGTGCAGGGATGGTGCTATGTGCAGGGATGGTGCTATTTGCAGGGATGATGTTATGTGCAGGGATGATGTTATGTGCAGGGATGGTGCTATGTGCAGGGATGGTGCTATTTGCAGGGATGATGTTATGGGCAGGGATGATGTTATGTGCAGGGATGATGTTATGTGCAGGGATGGTGCTATGTGCAGGGATGATGTTATGTGCAGGGATGATGTTATGTGCAGGGATGGTTCTATGTGCAGGGATGATGTTATGTGCAGGGATGATGTTATGTGCAGGGATGGTGCTATTTGCAGGGATGGTGCTATTTGCAGGGATGGTGCTATTTGCAGGGATGGTGCTATGTGCAGTAATGATGTTATTTGCAGGGATGATGTTATGTGCAGGGATGATGCTATGTGCAGGGATGGTGCTATGTGCATGGATGATGTTATGTGCAGGGATGATGTTATGTGCAGGGATGATGTTATGTGCAGGGATGGTGCTATGTGCAGGCAGGGATAGTGCTATTTGCAGGGATGGTGCTATTTGCAGGGATGGTGCTATTTGCAGGGATGGTGCTTTGTGCAGGGATGGTGCTTTGTGCAGGGATGGTGCTTTGTGCAGGGATGGTGCTTTGTGCAGGGATGGTGCTTTGTGCAGGGATGGTGCTATGTGCAGGGATGGTGCTATGTACAGGGATGGTGCTATGTGCAGGGATGGTGCTATGTGCAAGAATGGTGCTATGTGCAGGGATGGTGCTATTTGCAGGGAGGGTGCTATTTGCAGGGTGGGTGCTATTTGCAGGGAGGGTGCTATTTACAGGGATGGTGCCTTTTGCAGATGCAACCAGAATGAATGATGATTGTGCACAATAATTTGAACGGAGTCGACTATGTCCCGTGTATGGTTTGTGCAAATTGCGTCTGCTGTAAGACTTGGCCTAGGTAGAAGAACATTATGTAGCTAAGGAAAGAAACCAAAATACAAATTAGACAGAAACCAAAGCTACTGAGCTTAAAAATAGTCAATTTAATTGTACTATTAAATGTGTGTAAATATACAAAATCAAAGTTACAGAAAAAAAACTATACCAACTTACAACAACTGTAAAAGTATATTCCCAAACGATACAAATAATATTACACAATTACACACACACAAACACACACACACTCGCAAAGAGTAAAATCGTGTAAGTGTACTGTCTAGGAAATCTAACAAATCCCTTCCGGCTGGTAAGGCTGCCGGCTTATTTGTAGAGAGGGAGTTCGAAGCCTCCAGAATGTCATAAATGACTTGGGCAGTGTACAGGACAGAGCTCCATTGTAGTTAAGATAACTTATTGGATGGACGGAAACTGCTGTTAGTTTAGTTATGGGGGTAAATTAAGGTTAATAGATTGTCGCATCTTGGAGATAGAGGGGATGGTTTCTTTTCCATGACTTGGCATGATAACTTTTGGGTTAACAATGGGAAGTTCTGATTGACCGTAAATTAAGGGGCAGAGGTGTGTTTATAGATAGCATTCCTGGACCACCTATGGGGGTAGAGAATCACATATAAGGCAGAGCTCTCATGGAGTTAAAGTCAGTTGAGGAAGATAGAGAAGAACTACGAGTTAGTTGAGGAAGAGGGAATAGAGTTGCAACGTTAGTTGAGGAAGAGAGACCAAAGAGCTACGGTATAGTTTAACAGTTTAGAAACAGTCGTAGATGGTTGACAGTTAGTGAACACTATAGAAGAACTTTTTATTTGAGTAATAAATATAGTCTATTTTATCATTGGACACCTGGAGTTTGAGTTGTTGGATTTCGTTCAAGTCTACGTTGTGCTTTTGTCTGTCTCAACGCCTAGACACCCACCATATAAATCACAGAGAGGAGCGGTCCTGTACTGAATACTACTACATCAATAACAGTTTCTGATAGGTCAGGATCGGAGCCCTCCTCCGTAACAACCGTTCTGTGACACAGAACAGAAATTCTAGAAATTGAATCAGCCGATAGCAATCTTTGGAACAAAATAGAACGTAAACAACTTTTTTCCCAATCACAAGAGGGGGTGGGTGATGGCGGAGCGCTGGAGTTAATTGAACGGTGGCGTCATTAACAAAACTAAAAAAAAAATGAGGTAAGTGGTAGACGCTAGCGGTCTAAGATGAAGCAAAAACTAGGTCAACACACAGACTATAAAACGTGGAGGGATGTCATTGTTTTGAAACATTTTCCATGCCGCTCATCTACATGGACCGTTGGTGAACATCCAAACAGAACACTTTTAGGCCGATGTGTGCGTTGTACAAATGGTGGTGGTCTTGCGGTAGCTGTGTCTTGACGGAAAGTGCACACCATTTATCCAATGTTCATTTGAAACCTTCAGCCTTTAAGTGAGTCTGTTGACAACCCGACGACAATCTTCAGCCTTTAAAGTGAGTCTGCTGACAACCCGACGACAACCTTCAGCCTTTAAAGTGAGTCTGCTGACAACCCGACGACAACCTTCAGCCTTTAAAGTGAGTCTGCTGACAACCTGACGACAACCGTCAGCCTTTAAAGTGAGTCTGCTGACAACCCGATGACAACCCTCACAAAAAACATTGGCTTCAAGGTTTTTCAAACACACAGCACTGTTGCAGACTGGTTGACGGGGAAGAATGTCCATCTGCTGTTATTGTCCTTCTTCAGGTTTTACTCTACCCTTTGTCTATGTCACATTGCGTCACTTCCTGTTCAAGACGTAATTTGGTGCCAGCCTCGTATGGTATGTGCTATTCGCAGGGAACACAAACGATATTATCCCACAGAAAGCCTTGCGTGTTTCGCGCTCCACATAATTGGCGCTATTTCAATTTTATTTTATTTGTTTAAGAAATCGATCCGTAACGTGTATGATTGTGGCGCTATTTTCCAGGTACAGCGCTATTTCAAGGTTTTCCTGTAGTACAGTGCGCGTTATCCCCTGACAACATTGCGCATGATCCACCAGTTGTTTGCTACGGACCAAGCCCCAACCCCACCCTCCCCCCACCCCACGCCCCAACGTCCATACTAAAAGCTTTACTAACGGGCCCAGCGCCTAGCAGGAAACTTGTTAGTAATTAATCCCATGGGACTAGTTCGCCGCTGTTGAATTACTCCGCGCTAAGTTGGAGTGATAAAGTAGCTCATTGTTCACGGGTATCATGGTCTCACGTCTCGGTGTGGCGGCCCTGGGACCTGACTGATCATATGGTCGAGTTGGTCAATCCCGGGGACTGTTTGGGGAATACTAGACAGTTACGTGAAATTATGGGGATGTTTTAGAAAGCTGTCATATAATTTTAGATCGACTTAAAGGATGGGCACCTTTTATCGGTCATTTCCGTTCGATGACCTCATTCCTACACTACCATACATTTTGTATATTAAAATACTTTTTCCATTTCATTTTTTTAAACTAAAAATCCCTGTACCCACTTTCTGAAAGGGTACCGACTGTACAACTTGAGACCCACCTTCAAATGGTCAAAATATTTGAGAGAGTTATATCTTAAAATAGCGGCGGAGATATCGACCTGTAGCTTGACCCTGACCTGTAGCTTGACTCGGCCAGAAGGTATCGGAGCTTAAAGTGGTTTTAATTCTTCCATTGCACGGGCATTGTGGACAAGCGTAAAGATTAGAAAATTACAGTAACATCAGAGCATTACCGTAAAATCAGAACAATACAATAAAAATAGGTAGATTACAGAAAAAAACAGAACACTGCAGTGAAATCAGAACATTACCGTAAAATCAAAACATTATAGCTACATCAGAATGTTACTGTAAAGAATGGAACCTATAGTAAAATCAGAACATTACAGTAAAGATTGGAACTTACAATAAAAAAAATCAGAAAATTACATTAGAGAGTAGAACATAACAGTAAAATCCGAACATAACAGTGAAGATTAGAACATAACAGTAAAATCAGAACATTACAGTGAAGATTAGAACATAACAGTAAAATCAGAACATTACAGTGAAGATTAGAACATAACAGTAAAATCAGAACATTGCATTAAAGAAAAGATCATTACAGTAAAGAATGGAACATTGCATTATAATCAGAAATTACAGTAATGATTAGAACATTAAGGTAGAACATTACAGTAAAATCGGAATATTACAGTAAAGAATGAAACATAACATTGAAATCATAACATTAAGGTAAATTGAGAAAAACCGTTAGATCGTTTGCAATGCAGTTTGTAAATAATGTTGTATTGTAGGTTGTAATAAAGGTATGTATGTTGATTGTAATTGTGGTTGTAATGTAGGTTGTAATGTAGGTTGTAATAACAACGTGAATAAATTGCAAGGTTATTAAATGTAGAGACATTATTACCTGTCTAGTATTCTCTACTAAATATTCATCCAATGGTGTTATGACGTCACTTCCTTAAGCTTGTCGTCTGGCAGACTCAACTGCTTGTAAAATGGCAAGGTCACTTGCTATATCTTGGCACTTGGAAACCCTGGCACATGGGCATAGCTAGGATTGGTGTCACCAGGGGCGTTCCACAACCCCCGCACCCCCCAGCTACGCCACTGCCAAAGTATTCAAGTTATGATAACGATTGAAAGCAGATTCTATTGTGGAAAGCATGTGAGACATGTGGGAGTCTGTGGGTGTGTGTGGGGGGGGGGAGAGCTGGTGTTTCGGAGCAAAGTTTCACAAATGACCTCCAAAAATCACCTCCACACATCACCTCCACACCTCACCTCCACGCATCACCTCCAAACATCACCTCCTTAAATCACCTCCACACATCACCTCCACAATCACCTCCACACATTACCTCCACACATCACCTCCACACATCACCTCCACACATCACCTCCACACATAACCTCCACACATCACCTCCACACATCCCCTCCAAACGTCACCTCCACACATCATCTCCACAATCACATCTGCCCCCCCCCCTTAACTATTTGCACTAATTTTAATTTGCACGGATGGGCTCCCCTGACCCCCTTCCGCACAAGAGCCAACGGCGTCCTCAACTCCTGCCCCATTTATAGCATATTTTCCCCACATCACCTCCCCACATCACCTCCACACATCACCTCCACCCCTCACCTCCACACATCACCTCCACACATCCCCTCCAAACGTCACCTCCACACATCATCTCCACAATCACATCTGCCCCCCCCCCCTTAACTATTTGCACTAATTTTAATTTGCACGGATGGGCTCCCCTGACCCCCTTCCGCACAAGAGCCAACGGCGTCCTCAACTCCTGCCCCATTTATAGCATATTTGACCCAGTTAACCAATTTTGAAGCGGACAGATGCAGTGCCTAGGGGCGTCGCTGGTAGTCACTGGTAGCTGCCACCCTTTGCGTGCCAAGCTTTTCACTGCACTCCCTTTGACGATAACAACTCTTAAGGTGTCAGAAAATAATTTTCCCTCTTCCATGAAGAAAGAAATGATACCTGTGTATACCACAACATCCGCCCCCTTTTCTACGCCCATGGCAGAGGCGTAGCTAGAGTGTTTGGCGCCAAGGGACACGATTCATCTTACGCACCCTCATCAACCCTGAAACCCCTCATTTTCATCAACCCACCAAAGCCCATTTGAGCACCTTCACGGGTGCTAGCGCCGTGAGCCAACTGTCCCTCCCTACTCCCAAAGCTGCGCCTGTAGCCGAAGCCACAATCACCCGGGAAATCCGAAATCCCTCAACCGGAGTAAATAGTCTGAAAGAAACAAGGACACCACGTCATGCTGGTAGTACACCTCTGTAAGATGGGAGTACGCCATGTCATGCTGGTAGTACACCTCTTTAAGATGGGAGTACGACATGTCATGCTGGTAGTACACCTCTTTAAGATGGGAGTACGCCATGTCATGCTGGTAGTGCAACTCTTAAGATGGGAGTACGCCATGTCATGCTGGTAGTACACCTCTTTAAGATAGGAATACTCCAATCATGTTGATAGTAAACATCTTTAAGATGGGAGTATGCCATGTCATGCTGGTAGTATACATCTTTAAGATGGGAGTGTGCCATGTCATGTTGGTAGTAAACATCTTTAAGATGGGAGTACACCATGTCATGTTGATAGTAAACATCTTTAAAATGGGAGTACGCCATGTCATGCTGGTAGTATACATTTTTAAGATTGGAGTACATCATGTCATGCTGGTAGTGCAACTCTTAAGATGGGAGTACACTATGTCATGCTGTTAGTTAAAAGTACACATTTTTGGCACGACTTTGGAAAGAACCGATCTGGCTGGCCATTATCTAGGACACACACCCATGCTGAGGTCGTCAGTCCACACTTTAGAAAAGTGAAACTAACATGACCAAACGTTAACTTCTCTTCCAATAAACCTTTCCCTTAACTTTGACCACTCTATTTCCTGTCGATCATATTACCTTCCTGTTGGAAGAGTTCCCTAACATCCTCCCCCTCCCCTTGTTGCCAGCAGTCACATTGATATTGGCGTTTCGACCAATAAGTCCATCTGGATAGTGTTCGCCGATCATTTCCCTACAAGTTGGGACATTGCATTCGGACCAGAAGACATCAAATCACTTCTGGGATATTTTATGGGGACTAGCTTACCTCAAGTCGCGAATGTGGGTATTACATTGGGAATAGCTTACATCAAATCCTGTGATGTGATGCTGCATCAAGACTAGCTTAAATCCATTCGGTAATGTGAGATTACATGGAGACTAGCTTACAAAAAGTCGTTAATGGGACATAACATCAAGATTAGCTTGCATCGAGTGGTTAATGGAACATACCATCAAGACTAGCTTGCATCGAGTGGTAAAGGGGACATAACATCAAGACTTGCTTGCATCGAGTGGTTAATGGGGCATAACATCAACACTAGCTTGCATCGAGTGGTTAAGGAGACATAACATCAAGATTAGCTTGCATCGGGTGGTTAATGGGGCATAACATCAAGATTAGCTTGCATTGGGTGGTTAATGGGGCATAACATCAAGACTAGCTTGCATCGAGTGGTTAATGGGGAATAACATCGGGTTAGGTTGTAACTGCATCAAATCAGTAAGTGGATAGGTCAATAAAGTTATGCAGCAGGCCAGTTCTGTTAAGAGGTCTATCCAGGTGTATTAAGAAATGTCTCCAGATTTATTAAGAGATGTATCCACGTTTATTAAGAGATTTATCCAGGTATATTAAGAGATTTATCCAGGTGTATTAAGAGATTTATCCACGTTTATTAAGAGATTTATCCAGGCATATTAAGAGATTTATCCAGCTCTGTTAAGAGACTCTACCCGGTCATACTAACCCTTTCTATATCCTATCACATTTAAATTACGTAATAAATTGTCATACTTTAATCCGATACGAAAATAAATTGTTTGTAGGGCATTTTCTTAATTAGCAAAACAGATTGGGTTCCTGTGTAAAGTTGATGTGTAAAAGATGACATGCGTCTGCCACACTAAGGAATGCGCTCAAATTTCTGAGAGCTCAATACGTCCCCATCCATAAACTACGCTTATTCCACCCTGCAGTAGTAGCGATACAGATATCTGGCTCTCCGGTATTATCAATACACGGCAAACAGGCTTGGGCTGTGCGAGTGTGGGGATGCGTGGGTGTGGGGATGTGTGGGTGTGGGGGATGTGTGGGTTGCCCGAGATCGGCTGTTAGCGTTAAACTGATTTGGTGACTTGAAGAGATCACTGCTGGAGTGGATCTATTGACTGATTTTCTTGATGTGAAGAGATGGATGTTGGGATTGGGAAAAGTGAATGCAAAGTGGACGCTGGGATTGGGAAAAGTAGATGTAAGGATTAGGCAAAGTGGCTGCTCTGATTGGGCAAAGTGGATGGTGGGATTGGACAAAGTGGATGTTAGAATTGCGCAAAGTTGATGTGGAGTGGGGGCAGAGTGGATGTTGGCATAATGAAAAGTGGATGTTGCACTTGTGAAAAGTGGATATGGAGTTTGGGCTAGAGACCGACCGAAAGTGATTTTCTGATTTCGGCCGAAGCCGAAATTCGGCCGAAAGTTTAAAATGACTTGTTGTTAAAGATCGCTTAGTTTGTTGTTAAAGATCGTTTAGTTTGTTGTTAAAGATTGCTTAGTTTGTTGTTAAAGATCGTTTAGTTTGCTCTTAAAGATCGTCCAACTTTTCTTAATGATCGCTTTATTTTTCTTAAAGATCAGTTTGTTTGTTCATAAAGATAGCCTGGTTTGTTGTTAAAGATTGTTTTGTTTGTTGTTAAAGATCGCTTAGTTTGTTTTTAAAGATCGTCCAGTTTTTGTTAATGATCGCTGTATTGTTCTTAAAGATCTTTTAGTTTGTTCATAAAGATCGCTTAGTTTGATGTTAAAGATCGCTTAGTTTTTTCATAAAGATCGCTTAGTTTGTTCTTAAAGATAATTGATTTTGTTCCTTAAGATCTATTAATTTGCTCTTAAAGATTTTTTAGTAGTTCCTAAAGAACATTTATTTTTCTGTTAAAGATCGCTTAGTTTATTCTTATTAATCATTTAGTTTACTGTTAAAGATCATTTGTTTTGTTCTTAAAGATCATTTAGTTCGGTCTTAAAAAATCGTTTAGTTCGTTCTTTAAGATCGTTTAGTTTGCTATTAAAGATCGCTTAGATTGTTCTTAAATGTCGCTTAGTTTGTTGTTAAATATCGCTTTCGCTGAGTATTAAATGACCGAAAACCTGAGTCACTTTCGGCCGTCAATTTCGGCCGAAATCGAATAAAAACCGAAAGTTAACTTTTCAGTTTTGGCCGAAACCGAAACTTGGCCGAAAGTGATAAAATGGTCACTTTCGGAGACGAAACCGAAGTCGATGCCGAAATTCGGTCGGTCTCTAGTTTGGGCAAAGTGGATGTTTGGATTGAGCAAAGTAAATATGAAGTTTGGAGAAAGTGGATGCTGGGATAGGAACTAGGGCATGATGGGATGAGACAATGGATATTAGCAAGGTGTATCAGTTGTTGTAGTAGTGGTAGCACTCAAATAACTTAACGACTGGTTCGTTGCACTATGACCATTTTCAAAGTTTAAAAAAATCCATAATTCAAAATGTTCCATGTAATTTATCGTTTATTTCTTTTTTAGTTTTCCACTTTGACGCCAGGTGTCGCCACAACGTGTTACAAATGTTTTGTTTTTAAATTGACTCGTTAGAAACCACAATGCTTAACATAAACTTGTTGTAAGTATGTTTATTATGTTCTTTGGTCTAGATCGACCATGGCTACCTCCATCATCGTATATTTTATTTGTGAACTTGGCTTTGGGTGCGCAGATGGCTCATGATGCCGATTAAGGCATGAAATATTTTTTGTGCAGTAGATCGATGGGACATGTCCAGGTGCAGTAGGTTGATGGGGCATCTCCAGGTGCAGTAGGTTGATGGGGCATCTCCAGGTGCAGTAGGTTGATGGGGCATCTCCAGGTTCCGTAGGTTGATAAGACATGTCCAGGTGCAGTAGGTTGATGGGACATGTCCAGGTATAGTAGGTTGATGGGACATGTCCAGGTGCAGTGGGTTGATGGGACATGTCCAGGTGCAGTAAGTTCGTGGGACATGTCCATGTGCAGTAGGTTGGTGGGGCATTTCCAGGTGCAGTAAGTTAATGGGACATGTTCAGGTGTAGTAGGTTGGTGGGATATCTCCAGGTGCAGTAGGTTGGTGGGACATGTCAAGGTGCAGTACGTTGATGGGACATGTCCAGGTGCAGTAGGTTGATGGGACATGTCCAGGTACAGTAGATTGATTGTACATGTCCAGGTGCAGTAGGTTGAATACTGAACGCATTCGCTGAAGCTTCAATTTTGTCTTTGAAGCGTTTGTTCCGACCACAAGCAAACTGTCCATGCTTCCATGCTTGAGCTCACCATAGAACATTCTCTTTGGAAAGCGGTCGTCTG
The DNA here is from genome assembly GCA_964033795.1 of Lymnaea stagnalis. Classification (NCBI taxonomy): domain Eukaryota; kingdom Metazoa; phylum Mollusca; class Gastropoda; family Lymnaeidae; genus Lymnaea; species Lymnaea stagnalis. The sequence goes on along the minus strand of CAXITT010000002.1, from coordinate 4,378,467 downwards.
AAATTCTGAGAGCAAAGCTGGGAAGTGTTAAGCTGGACGTAGACAACTGAATAGAGAGACCATGGGAACTTAAGAGACACACTGCATACAGCATTAACGGTTGAGCTGGTAGAGATGGAGTGGAGGTAGTGTGGTCGAACACGTCTTGGGAGTGGGAGATGGGAACAAGGGTTGGGAACAAAAGTGGGGGAGGGGGGTGGAAACAAGCGTGGGGACCATAAGTGAAGGATGGGAGAGGAAACCAGGAGCAGGATGGGAAACAAAACTGGGGGATGGGATAGGGGAACAGGGGTGGGTAGGGAACAGGGGTGGGGAGGGAACGTTGGGATGGGGTGGTGAAGGGGAGGGAACGGGGTGGGGTGGGGAGGGAACAGGGATGGGGGGGGAACGTTGGGATGGGGTGGTGAAGGGGAGGGAAAGGTGGTGGGGTGGGGAGGGAACTGGGGATGGGATAGGGGAACAGGGGTGGGTAGGGAACAGGGGTGGGGAGGGAACGTTGGGATGGGGTGGTGAAGGGGAGGGAACGGGGTGGGGTGGGGAGGGAACAGGGATGGGGAGGGAACGTTGGGATGGGGTGGTGAAGGGGAGGGAAAGGTGGTGGGGTGGGGAGGGAACGTGGGGTTGGGGAGGGGAGATGGCACGGGGGTGAGGATGGGAACAAGGGGTGGCGATGGTGATGGCGAATCTCTTGTATGCCTTAAACTTATGAAATCTTTACCGTAAAATGAAATGTTATGCTGAGTAGTCACGTGATTCCAACAACCGTGTCACGCAGCAATTATATTAGTCACGAGTCCACACAGTAATCTCATCTACTTTTATTTGCGATGCTTTCCTAACCACAGTCGTCAAACCACAATGTAAAAGTACCTTACGCAGGCAGTACTTCCTTCCTTACATGATGCATTTGTAAACACAATAGTTTGTTTTACATTTCATACAAATGGTATTTACAACATGATTTATTATATATATATATACATTTATTAATATATCTGCATGACAAAAGTTTTAATATACAAGCATGCTACTTACTTGACGGTCTGGCCATTTGATTTTTACAATTTTTAATAATTTTTTTTTCTAATAAAGGGTGAAAACGATCAAAGGGAGGTAAAAAGCAATAATTTTCTCTTTTCATATTTTCTACCGGTTATTTCCCATGTAAAGTCTATTCTTCCTTACATTCCTTAAAGTTAAATTTGAAATCTTAAATACTTTTATTATTTTTTATTTTATTTTTTTTTTTTTTTTTTTTTATTTTTTTTTTTTTTTTTTTTTTTTTTTTTTTTTTTTTTTTTTTTGGTACAGCAGATGATAATGTCTGTCTCTTTGTACAGCAGATGATAATGTCTGTCTCTTTGTACAGCAGATGATAATGTCTGTCTCTTGGTACAGCAGATGACAATATCTGTCTCTGATAAGGACAGCGTGGAATTGAAATATTTTAACAAAAGTTATCAATTAAAAAAAAAAAAAATAAGTAATATTTCGGACTTAGGGGACAGTGGCATTGTGATTCAGACCTACGGGACAGTGGCATTGTGATTCAGACCTACGGGACAGTGGCACTGTGATTCAGACCTACGTTTAACAAAAGATATGAAGTAAAAAAAAAAAAAATAAGTAATATTTCGGACTTAGGGGACAGTGGCATTGTGATTCAGACCTACGGGACAGAGGCATTGTGATTCAGACCTACGGGACAGTGGCACTGTGATTCAGACCTACGGACAGTGGCATTGTGATTCAGACCTACGGGACAGTCGCATTGTGATTCAGACCTACGGGACAGTGGCATTGTGATTCAGACCTACGGGACAGTGGCATTGTGATTCAGACCTACGGGACAGTCGCATTGTGATTCAGACCTACGGGACAGTGGCATTGTGATTCAGACCTACGGGACAGTGGCATTGTGATTCAGACCTACGGGACAGTGGCATTGTGATTCAGACCTACGGGACAGTGGCGTTGTGATTCAGACCTACGGGACAGCGGCATTGTGATTCAGACCTACGGGACAGTGGCATTGTGATTCACCGTCGACAACTTTGGTGAGGAAGAAAAGTGATACACCTCTTCATTCGGAGGAAAAAAAACACACTATTTTCCCTCTAAACTCTAAACACTGGCACGACGCCATTTGAACAATTGAAAACTAGTTGAACATTTTTATATTTATTCCGAAATAAAACATCAATGAAGTCCTAAAATGTGATCTTTGTTTTTAAGTAATCATTTTATTATAATGAATGAGCAGGGAGGTATCATGTAGGCCTACAGAAGATTTTGGTTTTAAAATGTATTACATTGGTCAAGGATCTCAAGTTTTAAACGTTATCTTAACAGATAGATCTGTTGTTTTTTTTAAGGATCAAATGGCAGACTGTCAGTGTGATAAATGTTACACTGACAGACAGCCCAGGTCACAAATGTTGCACTGACAGACAGCCCAGGTCACAAATGTTGCACTGACAGACAGCCCAGGTCACAAATGTTGCACTGACAGACAGCCCAGGTCACAAATGTTACACTGACAGACAGCCCAGGTCACAAATGTTACACTGACAGACAGCCCAGGTCACAAATGTTACACTGACAGACAGCCCAGGTCACAAATGTTACACTGACAGACACACGCTACGCCGCCCTATAAATTAAAAAATAAGATTTTATCAACTCTTTGAAGAGCCAATAATCAACTTTTAAAGTTGAATATAATCAATTATTGGTTTAACTCTTTTTTGTTTGTTTCAGGAGAGCGTCGCTGGCTCCTACATGGATGATGAGCACACACCGCGGGTGAGTGAAACACGGACTGGACAGTGACTTGACTTTGACTTAACATTGACATTATTCAATTATGAACATAATGTGAACCAGGTTGAGGCCGCAGGACGCCTTGATCACATCCACACATCAAGTATTAGATTCATCTAACGCAGGGCAGAATTAGACCTTTGGTGACCAGGGCATATTCACACAAAAGGTTCTATGTGTATCTAGCCCGTGGCAGAATTAGACCTTTGGTGACCAGGGCATATCCACACAATAGGTTCTATGTGTATCTTTCACAGGACAAGCTTAGGTTTAAGGCACTGTTAATAACACTGTCCGCACTGCCTTGTGGATAATGGTGTCCAATGGATAATGGTGTCCAATGGATAATGGTGTCCAATGGATAATGGTGTCCAATGGATAATGGTGTCCAATGGATAATGTTGTTCAATGGTTAAAGGTGTACAATGATACTGTTGTCTAATGGATACTGTTGTCTAATGGATAATAGTATGTGTCCAATGGATGATCTTGTCACATGAAAGATCTTTTTCAATAGAAGATCTTGTATAGTGGATAATTTTGTCATATTGATGATCTTGTCCAATGGATAATCCTGGTCTGAAGAAGATATCTGTTGTTATACCACTGACTGGCAGTCATATTTTGGGCGTTATAAGGGGCATAACTCTGTTTTGATTATTTCAAACATACATTGTTCTGCTTACTTCCCTTGATTTGTTAAATAATTTCATCTTCCTACTAAGTTAAAAAAAAAATTTGATTTTTTTATAACTTATCCATCATAAATCAATTTCACCACCTCTTTCACTTATAATTTGAACAAATCAATATTTGTTAATTCGATCTTTAATGTTTGATTTTAAGAAAAAAACACATTTTGTGACATATTCCGTAATGAACTTCGATTTTATTGATGTACTTCGTTAGTGGCCTGTCCCAATGTTTGTGGACACCATCTAACGAGTTGATTGGCTCGTTACTTGATGCGCCCAGCAGGCATCGATAGGAGTGCAAGCCAACCTTATGCCCCATCTATTAGACACATACAGGTTAACAGATACAGGTAAACAGATACAGGTAGACAGATATAGGTAGTCAGTCATTTAAAGGAAGAGAGATACAGGTAGATATTTAGAGGTAACGAGATATCGATAGATATTTAAAGATAGAGAGATAACGGTAGAAAGATATAAATAGACGGATACCAGTAAGAGCACTAGGGAAGTTGAGAGATGCAAACAGAGGTATACAGGTAGAGATACACAGGTAAATATTATAGGTGAGAAATACGGATAGAGAGATACAGGTAGGAAGATACAGACAGATACATGTAGGAGGATACAGGTAGAGAGATTCAGAAGATTGATTCAAATAGAAAGGTAAAGATAGAGAGATAGAGGTAGAAATATACAGGTAGAGAGGGACAGGTAAAAGGATACAGGTATATACAGGTAAATGTTGTGGGATAATAAATACAGGTAGTGAGATACAGGTGGAAAAATCTATGTGGCAAGATACAGGTAATAGAATAAGGTAGAAACACAGAAGTAGAAAGATACAGGTAGAGATATACGTGTATAATGATACAGGTAAAGAGAGACAGATAGATAAAATCAGTTAGATACAGGTAGAGAGATACAGGTAGAGAGATGCAGGTAGAAAGATACAGGTAGAGAGATGCAGGCAGAAAGATGCAGCTAGAGTCACGTGTGACAGTTCCATTGAAATCCTATCGACCAGCTGCCTGGGGATGAGTGCCATGTCTGTGTACCCTTAAGGCGCTGTCAATAGTATCAATTAAACGGGCCAAGAGAGGTAATCGATGAACAACATCATCTACTTCCGGACCTGGTCAAGCACACGGTTACAATATTCAAAGGTGTTTTTGTTTTAAACAAATAGAAGCAGAGAAGAGTATTCATTTATTCAGAGAAATTATTGAATTATTTTCACCCATAATTGCCCCTGAAGTAATGATACAATCGATAAGTTCAGCGATAGTTGCTTCTGAAGTAATGATACAATCGATAAGTTCAGCGATAGTTGCGTCTGAAGTGTCATGATACAATTGATAAGTTCAGCCATAATTTCCCCTGAAGTCATGATACAATCAATAAGGTCAGCCACATTTGTCTCTGAAGTCATGAGAACATTCATTGATAAGTTCAGTCATAGTTGCTCCTGAAGTTATGATACAATTGATAAGTTCAGCCATAGTTGCCCCTGAAGTTATGATACAATTGATAAGTGCAGCCATAGTCGCCCCTGAAGTCATGATACAATTGATAAGTTCAGCCATAGTTTCCCCTGAAGTCATGATACAATTGATAAGTCCAGCCATACTTGCTCCTGAAGTCATGATACTATTGATAAGTTCAGCCACAGTTGCCGCTGAAGTCATGATACCATTGATAAGTTCAGCCACGGTTGCCCCTGAAGTCATGCTGGTTGACAAGAAACTAGCAGCTCTACCGATGGATGGCAAGGGCAGTTTTATCCATTTTTTTCGTTTTACTCTTTGATACCCATGACGCTCTGTTTACACGTTCCTTTTATCGGAGATCCAACACTGCTGCCTCTTTATATGCTAGGGAACTTGGATAAGTAGCCATCACATATTATCCACCTCTATTATCCACCTCTATTATCCACCTCTATTATCCACCTCTATTATCCACCTCTATTATCCACCTCTATTATCCACCTCTATTATCCACCTCTATTATCCACCTCTATTATCCACCTCTATTTTCCACCTCTATTATCCACCTCTATTATCCACCTCTATTATCCACCTCTATTATCCACCTCTATTATCCACCTCTATTATCCACCGCTATTATCCACCTCTATTATCCACCTCTATTATCCACCTCTATTATCCATTTGTATTATACTATATTCGTGGATATTTTTAAATGTTTATCCAATAAATAGTGAAACAAGATGTTTGGGCTTGAAAAAAAGACATCCTAAAGACATCTTGTTCCACTATTTGTGTACTTCACAAGACAGCCTAAAGACATCTTGTTCCACTATTTGTGTACTTCACAAGACAGAGTAAAGACATCTTGTTCCACTATTTGTGTACTTCACAAGACAGCCTAAAGACATCTTGTTCCACTATATGTGTACTTCACAAGACAGCCTAAAGACATCTTGTTCCACTATTTGTGTACCTCACAAGACAGCCTAAAGACATCTTGTTCCACTATTTGTGTACCTCACAAGACAGCCTAAAGACATCTTGTTCCACTATTTGTGTACCTCACAAGACAGCCTAAAGACATCTTGTTCCACTATTTGTGTACTTCACAAGACATCCTAAAGACATCTTGTTCCACTATTTGTGTACCTCACAAGACATTCTAAAGACATCTTGTTCCACTATTTGTGTACCTCACAAGACAGCCTAAAGACATCTTGTCCCACTATTTGTGTACCTCACAAGACAGCCTAAAGACATCTTGTTCCACTATTTGTGTACCTCACAAGACAGCCTAAAGACATCTTGTTCCACTATAAGTGTACTTCACAAGACAGCCTAAAGACATCTTGTTCCACTATTTGTGTACTTCACAAGACAGCCTAAAGACATCTTGTTCCACTATTTGTGTACTTCACAAGACAGCCTAAAGACATCTTGTTCCACTACTTTTGTGTACTTCAAAAGACAGCCTAAAGACATCTTGTTCCACTATTTGTGTACTTCACAAGACATCATAAAGACATCTTGTTCCACTATTTGTGTACTTCACAAGACATCCTAAAGACATCTTGTTCCACTATTTGTGTACTTCACAAAACAGCCTAAAGACATCTTGTTCCACTATTTGTGTACTTCACAAGACAGCCTAAAGACATCTTGTTCCACTATTTGTGTACTTCACAAGACAGCCTAAAGAATCTTGTTCCACTATTTGTGTACTTCACAAGTCAGCCTAAAGACATATTGTTCCACTATTTGTGCACTTCACAAGACAGCCTAAAGACATCTTGTTCCACTATTTGTGTACTTCACAAGACAGCCTAAAGACATCTTGTTCCACTATTTGTGTACTTCACAAGACAGCCTTAAAACATCTTGTTCCACTATTTGTGTACTTTACAGGACACCCTAAAGAATCTTGTTCCACTTTTTGTGTACTTCACAAGACATCCTAAAGACATCTTGTTCCACTACTTTGTTACTTCACAAGACAGCCTAAAGACATCTTGTTCCACTATTTGTGTACTTCACAAGACAGCCTAAAGACATCTTGTTCCACTATTTGTGTACTTCACAAGACAGCCTTAAAACATCTTGTTCCACTATTTGTGTACTTTACAGGACACCCTAAAGAATCTTGTTCCACTTTTTGTGTACTTCACAAGACAGCCTAAAGACATCTTGTTCCACTATTTGTGTACTTCACAAGACAACCTAAAGACATCGTGTTCCACTATTTGTGTACTTCTCAAGACAGTCTAAAGACATCTTGTTTCACCTATAGGAGGGACAGGTGTAATGCGTTTCGACTCATGTTAAAGTTAAGATGATAATACTATTCTTTTATTGATACCAGATACGTGGAAATAGTTTTCGCTTCCATTGTACATTTTTTATTTTAAATAATAGAGATCGTAAGACATAGCGCATAGAACATAGAGCATGGAAGATAGAACATAGAACATAGAGCATAGCACATAGAGCATAGCACATAGAGCATAGCACATAGAGCATAGCACATAGAGCATAGCACATAGAGCATAGCACATAGAGCATAGCACATAGAGCATAGAACATAGAATAATTACACACATGACATCTAACGTAGATCTCAAGAGCAATGACTAGATGTCATATGACAAGGAAGGTCATTTCCTAAGTGAAAAACAGACTTTCAGAGTGATGAGTTAGATTTTTAGATGTCATTTATCATGAGAATAGATGTCCTCCAATTTATTTTTAATAATTACACGTGAATAGGTGGCCTAAATATTTAAATTAGTCTCTAATTAATCCCTACATATAAATACATAGTTACATTAGATAGCTAAATTGTACAACTACATTGTATAGCTACATTAGATAGCTACATTACACAACTACATTCGATAGCTGGAGTACACAATTACACTAGATAGCTACATCAGATAGCTACTTTACACAATTACAGTAGGCATCTACATTAGATAGCTACATTACACAACTACACTAGATAACTAGGTTACACAGCTACACTAAATAGCTATATTACATAGCTCCACAACATACATTACATAGCTACTTTGACATATTTACATTACAAAGCTACAGTGCATATGTTTATTACATACATTAATTAGCTATATCACATAGGTGTATAACATGCATCACATAGCTACAAAACGTAGCTTTTACATAACTAAATTACATAGCAACCTGAAATCGCTACTATAAAGAGCTATATTACAAATTACACAACATAGCTACATTACATTCATTACATAACTACAGTACATATTTACATTACAAGGTTATATTACATACATTGCATGCAAAGCTACATTACATACCTACAATACATAGCTACAATAAATAGCTATATTACACATTACACAACATAGTTACATTACATTCATTACATAACTAAAATAACACATTTACATTACATAGTTACATTACACGATTTCAAGCAAATCTCTCAGTAATCTAACGAAAAAAATTGAAGAAAGTAATCGATCACGTAATAAAGCCTCACGCATTAAAATAATCTCATGAATACTTTCTTCAACACGTTAGTGAATATTTGGTATCGATATTGAGTAACCTTTTTGACACGCGGAGCGAGTGCACACCACCATGCTTGATACTTTATTTGTTTCTTCAATGGTCGTCCTGTTCCTGCTTTCACGACATGACTCTCACATGACCATTGGATGACAGCCCGCACGTGACATGTCAAGTCCAAGTCCGACATTAAAGGTAAACTAAGGCACTAAAGAACAGGTATTGAATTTACATCACAGGTGGGGCATTTTATGAAGGAATCTTTCTCGGAACAGGTATTGTACAACGGCGACACATGCCGCATTAACAACATACACCTGTCAAGTAGGATTGCGCAACACCAAAAGGTCAATGATGGTTCCATCTCTTACCACACTTACACAAAAACACATGCATGTCATTGGTGGTCCCTTATCTCATCACACTTACACACAAACAACTAAATGTCACTAGTGGTCCCTTATCTCACCACACTTACACACAAACAACTAAATGTCACTAGTGGTCCCTTATCTCAACAAACATTACAAACAAACAACTAAATGAAGTATGTGGTCCCTTATCTCACCACACTTACACACAAACAACTAAATGTCACTAGTGGTCCCTTATCTCACCACACTTACACACAAACAGCTAAATGTCTCTAGTGGTCCCTTATCTCACCACACTTACACACAAACAGCTAAATGTCACTAGTGGTCCCTTATCTCACCACACTTACAAACAAACAACTAAATGTCGTATGTGGTCCCTTATCTCACCACACTTACACACAAACAACTAAATGTCACTAGTGGTCCCTTATCTCACCACACTTACACACAAACAACTAAATGTCCCTAGTGGTCCCTTATCTCACCACACTTACAAACAAACAACTAAATGAAGTATGTGGTCCCTTATCTCACCACACTTACACACAAACAACTAAATGTCACTAGTGGTCCCTTATCTCACCACACTTACACACAAACAGCTAAATGTCTCTAGTGGTCCCTTATCTCACCACACTTACACACAAACAGCTAAATGTCACTAGTGGTCCCTTATCTCACCACACTTACAAACAAACAACTAAATGTCGTATGTGGTCCCTTATCTCACCACACTTACACACAAACAACTAAATGTCACTAGTGGTCCCTTATCTCACCACACTTACACACAAACAACTAAATGTCCCTAGTGGTCCCTTATCTCACCACACTTACACACAAACAACTAAATGTCACTAGTGGTCCCTTATCTCACCACACTTACACACAAACAACTAAATGTCTCTAGTGGTCCCTTATCTCACCACACTTACACACAAACAACTAAATGTCTCTAACTGTCCCTTATCTCACCACACTTACACACAAACAACTAAATGTCACTAGTGGTCCCTTATCTCACCACACTTACACACAAACAACTAAATGTCACTAGTGGTCCCTTATCTCACCACACTTACACACAAACAACTAAATGTCTCTAGTGGTCCCTTATCTCACCACACTTACACACAAACAACTAAATGTCTCTAGTGGTCCCTTATCTCACCACACTTACACACAAACAACTAAATGTCTCTAGTGGTCCCTTATCTCACCACACTTACACACAAACAACTAAATGTCTCTAGTGGTCCCTTATCTCACCACACTTACACACAAACAACTAAATGTCTCTAGTGGTCCCTTATCTCACCACACTTACACACAAACAACTAAATGTCTCTAGTGGTCCCTTATCTCACCACACTTACACACAAACAACTAAATGTCTCTAGTGGTCCCTTATCTCACCACACTTACACACAAACAACTAAATGTCTCTAGTGGTCCCTTATCTCACCACACTTACACACAAACAACCAAATGTCTCTAGTGGTCCCTTATCTCAACACACTTACACACAAACAACTAAATGTCTCTAGTGGTCCCTTATCTCACCACACTTGCACACACAATCAAATTCAGCCACCGCCCCCAGCCCTTCACAAAGTTGTTATGATCCATAAGGTAAACATCCCACTCTCAGGTCCATATTACATCCAGGTGAGTGTCTCCGTAACATCTCCCTGCCTTGCAGGTGACTGTCGCTATATCATGCCTCTGTCATGTATGTGAGTGTCTCTACTGCATGTGCCTGTCTTTCTTGCATGTGAGTGTCTCTCTTATATCTGCGTGTCTTGTGGGTTACTGCAGGTGTCTTGTAGGTGACTGTAGGTGTCTTGCAGGGGACTGCAGGTGTCTTGTAGGTGACTGTAGGTGTCTTGTAGGTGACTGCAGGTGTCATTTAGGTGACTGTAGGTGTCTTGTAGGTGACTGCAGGTGTCTTGTAGGTGACTGCAGGTGTCATTTAGGTGACTGTAGGTGTCTTGTAGGTGACTGCAGGTGTCTTGTAGGTGACTTTAGGTGTCTTGTAGGCGACTGCGACTCTTAAACCTGTTTTGTAGGCTACTATGTCTCTTCCATCTGTCTGCCTCGAAGTTGAATAACTCTCTTGTATATTCCTGTTTTGTAGGTGATCATCCCTCTTAAATTTCTCCTCCTGCAACACCTACCAATTATGATCAAGTGCCCCCTCCCCCCACTCGCTTTCTGTCTCACGGTATGTTCAATTTGCTACCACAGTGTATGTGTTGCTATGGTTACAGCTAAGCGTTAATCGAATATTTTGATCGATATCAAACATGTCAAACACCATCCCATCATGGCCGGTGTTCAAACACAAGCCAACAATCACAGATAATCAAAACCAAGCCCATATCACAGATGTTTAAACTCCATCCCATATAACAATGTTTAAACACCACCCTATATCACATATGTTTAAACACCTTTCACAGATGCACAAATGCACATACATATCAATATGCAAACGTGGATACTCAACAACCAACACATAAAAAAATGACATCATTTAACTCAAATGACGTCACATTTGTTACTGCATGATGCATCTTTATTTCCAACCATCTTAATGCCATATGAGACATTCTTAGATTTCCAACCATCTTAATGCCATATGAGACATTCTTAGATTTCCAACCATCTTCATGCCAAATGAGACATTCTTAGATTTCCAACCATCTTCATGCCATATGAGACATTCTTAGATTTCCGACCATCTTAATGCCATATGAGACCTTCTTAGATTTCCGTACCTCCAGCCACACACTTTATCCGTACCTCCAGCCACACACTTTATCCTTACCTCCAGCCACACACTTTATCCGTACCTCCAGCCACACACTTTATCCTTACCTCCAGCCACACACTTTATCCTTACCTCCAGCCACACACTTTATCCTTACCTCCAGCCACACACATCCTTACCTCCAGCCACACACTTTATCCTTACCTCCAGCCACAGAGTCATTACAAGTAATCGTATCTCTTGTTTCACTTGCTCTCGTCACGAGTCGTCTACACTCGACAGTAGAGTTAGCAAAGAGCGGCCAGTGGGCTAGCACCGGCCCGCCCATAGACTTATGTAGCCATAGCACAACAGGATTATGTGTGCGGCCCGTGGTCTAGCACCGGCCCGCCCATAGACTTATGTAGCCATCAGCACAACAGGATTATGTGTGCGACCCGTGGTCTAGCACCGGCCCGCCCATAGACTTATGTAGCCATCAGCACAACAGGATTATGTGTGTTCAAATAATAAGAAAATATGATCAGTAAAACTGTTACGGTCCCTGGAGGAATTTTAAAGAATGTCCGAAAAACTTTATTGCTTGGGCAACGCTGATCTACAGTAACTTCTTGTCAAAGACAGACAGACAGAGAAAGTGGGGGAGAGAAAGAGTGAGAGAAAGTGAGAGACAGAGAGAGACACACAAATAGGGAGAGAGAAAGAGAGTGACATCACTCAGTAATCATAGATTACATCTTTCAGTAGTCATAGATTACATCATTTAGCAGTCATAGATTACATCATTCAGTAGGCATATATTACATCATTCAGTAGTCATAGATTACACAATTCAATAGTCATAGATTTAATCATTCAGTGGTCATAGATTAGGTTTATTGGGTATGGACCGGTCACGTGATGAGTTTCAATCATGTTTCCCACTGAAAAGTCTATAATGGTGGACACTCCAGTCCATACAATATTAGAGCCATCGTTCGATCAATTACTCCACGGTAAATTTGTATTTACACCGGACAATGGATACAGCTCTGTTTCTTGTGATTCGTCGATTGTCAATTTCCATTGTTAAAAACTCTAACGGAGATAAGACTGACACCTCTTCATGGAGGTCTCTCCCATTCTGTCTTTACAGTCCACCAAATTTCTCTACATGTCCGCCATTTTTCTTTACAATCCGACATCTTTCTCTCTTTCTCTCTCTGTTCCTCTTTCTCTATCTCTCTCTTTCTCTCACTTTCTCTTTCTCTCTCACACTCTCACACATAAGCAAACACACACATGCACATACATAAATATGCATACTCTCCGAAACTGTTTACAGCATACAACCCAGTAAACATAAGAGAATACAACAAATTACGTTACTACAGGTTTATGGTATGGGCATCGAGTATCACGTTCCTTTTGTTTCTGTCACTATCTATCGTCTGTCACTATGTATCGTCTGTCAGTATCTATCGTCTGTCACTATCTATCGTCTGTCACCATCTATCGTCTGTCACTATCTAGCGTCTTTCACTATCTATCGTCTGTCACCATCTATCGTCTGTCACTATCTAGCGTCTGTCGACTCTTGAGAAATCGACCCCTAAAAAAAACAACATTGATTCCTAGGGTAGAATCGATTCAGATCTGGTTAGTTTAAATGCCTTGGCCGGAGAATCCAATTATGCAGGATCGATACCAACCTAGCGGGACTGGGTCTACATTAACCCTTTGACCTCTCTGGGGACCAGTCGACTCTTTAATTAACATGTACCGTTGGACACCTGGTCAAGGGAGATTACATCTCCACGACACCAAGGGACATTATTCATTATAGCCTTAACGTGAACACACTCAGAAAGTTTACATAACAAACTACGGCTCATCCTAGAGACGCGTTCAACATCAAAGAGATCATGAACAAAACCGTATTGAACATTTGAAACATCTTTAGACAGTGGCACGAAAAATCTTGTGTAATTAATTTCACCAACCTTGCTAAAACGACCTTGCGTAAAAAACAAAATAGGAAAGAAATAGCAGAACCACGTATGTGATGCACCCTCCTTGCCCTACCTCATTTTCTGTTTCGGGTTGATCCTGAAGTGTCAAAGTGTCCTCGTTTTATAGCCATTTTCATTGTTTCTATAGAATAGTAGTTACTATCCTAGTGTCTCATTTGTATTTACTTAGTTTACATGTTTTAATACTTGTAAAGCGCTTAGAGCTTTTTGATAAGCGCTATATAAAAATGCCTAAATAAATAAAAAAATAAATGTGGAGGCTTGAATCAAAAGACAACACAATAAGATGTGAACGTTTTGGAGAAGAGCCTTCCTGAGCAGACAGGAAACATGAAGTGCAAATAATTGTGTTCAAATATACAAAAAAACAAAACAAGGTTTATCTCAAAGAAATTACTGTCATGGCAGCAAGGCAGCAGGGCAGCATGGCAGCAGGGCAGCATGGCAGCAGGGCAGCATGGCAGCAGGGCAGTATGGCAGCATGGCAGTAGACGGGACATCAAAGGCGTAACCACGGCCAGATGACTTAGTGCTTGTGAAGATCACGGAGTAACAACTAAATTGTAGTGTAGGGTACATGAGATGTCTGGGTGAGAATACCTTGTAATGCAGGGTACTTGAGATGTCTGAGTGAGAATACGTTGTAATGTAGGGTACATGAGATGTCTGAGTGAGAATACATTGTAATGTAGGGTACATGAGATGTCTGAGTGAGAATACATTGTAATGTAGGGTACATGAGATGTCTGAGTGAGAATACCTTGTAATGCAGGGTACATGCGATGTCTGAGTGAGAATACATTGTAATGCAGGGTACATGAGATGTCTGAATGAGAATAGATTGTAATGTAGGGGACATGAGATCTCGGCTTGAGATAACATTGTAATGCAGGGTACTTGAGATGTCTGAGTGAGAATACATTGTTTCCCCATCACGGGGGGCGATGCGTGTGTGTGAACGTGAGTAGTCCGTTAGATGTCGCCACCAATCACGTGAGCTCACTGAAACCATGCGTGACTTTTTCTAATTGAACCCGCCAAAATCAGGGCCCAGGCCACTCTGAACAATCGCGTCGGGAGTCAAGTTCAGCCAGCCCTGTAAACTCAAATTGCCGGCAGAGAGAGATCGGCCCCCGTGCAATGGCAGAAAACTAGGAGACTTTGTAATAATCATCGAAACACTGGCTGGTCAAGATAGAATGACGAGTACTTCAGCTTTTTGGTAACATAACCATATTTATGGTTTAAAAGGTCAAAATAGCCAGATTTATGGTTCAAAGTGTCAACATAATCAGATTTATGGCTTTAAGTGTCAACATAACCAGATTTATGGTTTAAAATGTCACCATAACCAGATTTATGGTTTAAAATGTCGACATAATCAGATTTATGGTTTAAAATTCAACATGACCAGATTTATGGTTTAGATATTAACAAATTGTCGGCAGAGAGAGATCGGCCCCCGTGCGATGGCAGAAAACTAGGAGACTTTGTAATAATCATCGAAACACTGGCTGGTCAAGATAGAATGACGAGTACTTCAGCTTTTTGGTAACATAACCATATTTATGGTTTAAAATGTCAAAATAGCCAGATTTATGGTTTAAAGTGTCACCATAATCAGATTTATGGCTTTAAATGTCAACATAACCAGATTTATTGTTTAAACTGTCACCATAACCAGATTTATTGTTTAAACTGTCACCATAACCAGATTTATGGTTTAAAGTGTCACCATAACCAGATTTATGGTTTTAAATGTCAACATAACCAGATTTATTGTTTAAACTGTCACCATAACCAGATTTATTGTTTAAACTGTCAACATAACCAGATTTATTGTTTAAACTGTCACCATAACCAGATTTATTGTTTAAACTGTCACCATAACCAGATTTATTGTTTAAACTGTCACCATAACCAGATTTATGGTTTAAAATTCAACATAACCAGATTTATGGTTTAAACTGTCACCATAACCAGATTTATGGTTTAAACTGTCACCATAACCAGATTTATTGTTTAAACTGTCACCATAACCAGATTTATTGTTTAAACTGTCACCATAACCAGATTTATGGTTTAAACTGTCACCATAACCAGATTTATTGTTTAAACTGTCACCATAACCAGATTTATGGTTTAAAATTCAACATAACCAGATTTATGGTTTAAACTGTCACCATAACCAGATTTATTGTTTAAATGTCACCATAACCAGATTTATTGTTTAAACTGTCACCATAACCAGATTTATTGTTTAAACTGTCACCATAACCAGATTTATGGTTTAAACTGTCACCATAACCAGATTTATGGTTTAAAGTGTCACCATAATCAGATTTATGGCTTTAAATGTCAACATAACCAGATTTATTGTTTAAACTGTCACCATAACCAGATTTATTGTTTAAACTGTCAACATAACCAGATTTATTGTTTAAACTGTCACCATAACCAGATTTATTGTTTAAACTGTCACCATAACCAGATTTATTGTTTAAACTGTCACCATAACCAGATTTATTGTTTAAACTGTCACCATAACCAGATTTATGGTTTAAAATTCAACATAACCATTGTTTAAACTGTCACCATAACCAGATTTATTGTTTAAACTGTCACCATAACCAGATTTATGGTTTAAAATTCAACATAACCAGATTTATGGTTTAAACTGTCACCATAACCAGATTTATGGTTTAAAATTCAACATAACCAGATTTATGGTTTAAACTGTCACCATAACCAGATTTATGGTTTAAAATTCAACATGACCAGATTTATGGTTTAGATATTAACATAACCAGATTTATGTTTTAAATTTTAACACAACCTGATATATGGCTGTCGTGTCAACATTAAATTATGTAGGTCGTTATGTCACATAAGCAGCGTCATGTCTTATCAGTAAATGGGTAGGATTTCTTAAATATGTTTTCAACGCATATTTGTGCGTTGTTTCCATGAGACTGGAGTAGATCTTACACTGAAACAATTCTGTGCTGTTGTTTAAATGAGACTGGTATAGATCTTATACTGAAACAATTCTGTGATGTTGTTTCAATGAGACTCGAATAGATATTGTACTCAAACAATTCTGTGCTGTTGTTTAAATGAGACTGGTATAGATCTTATACTGAAACAATTATGTGCTGTTGTTTCCATGAGACTGGTATAGATCTTATACTGAAACAGTTATGTGCGTTGTTTCAATGAGACTGGAGTAGATCTCTTCATTTATATCATTAGGTCGAAACTGGAGCATATTTTGTTAACACATTTCATGAATGTGTTTTTATTGATTTGTTGATATATATATAACGCCTGTTTTGTTTATATAATAATAATAATAATAATAATAATAAAGTTCATTTCAAAAACACGCTTCATCCTCAAAGGCTCGAAGCGCGGTACAAAGTCAACAAAAAACAAATCTATAATTTACCACATTTAAAACAAACGCAACACTACAAAAACTAATTACAAGCATACAATATCAAAGTCTTTCTAGCCATTTCAACCATAAGCAACACAGCTAATATGCATTAAATGGAAAATATGGTAGACAATCATCCCAGAAGGTGTTTGCGAAATAAATGTGTCTTTAAATCGGTTTTAAAGGACTCCAGTGTCTGGCTGTTTCTGAGATCGAGTGGAAGGGCGTTCCAAATTGTTGGACCAGCAAATGCAAGAGCTAATCTATGTGTTGTTTATACAAATTATACTTGTGTGATCTATAGATTTGATGATTGTGTTGTTTGTCTAAAATGCATTGTTTGGAACCTAACGTCTACTAAGGAGCCAGTGCTGTTTAAGTTTTATCTTCCATTTAATATGTGCAGGTAAACGTATCAATCAAGCTAGAATTAAGCTAGCCTTCCTCTAAGTCGGGTCGACTCTACGTATAGCATCGCCACTTAATAATCCCCACCCCCTCACCCCCACCCCACTTATGGTGCTACTGGCGCTCTGTTACTCACCCAGTTACCTGATACGTTCCTAGGTGCAGACAATCGTATGTAACTGAAGAGGTTGTCATGGCGATTTTTAATGAACCTTATGCCGCCAGGACATTGACAGGATGCTGCCAGGACATTGACAGGATGCTGCCAGGAGATTAACAGGATGCTGCCAGGAGATTGACAGGATGCTGTCAGGAGATTGACAGGATGCTGCCAGGAGATTGACAGGATGCTGCCAGGAGATTGACAAGATGCTGCCAGGAGATTGACAGGATGCTGTCAGGAGATTGACAGGATGCTGTCAGGAGATTGACAGGATGCTGCCAGGAGATTGACAAGATGCTGCCAGGATGCCGCCAGGAGATTGACAGGATGCTGCCAGGAGATTGACAGGATGCTGCCAGGAGATTGACAGGATGCTGTCAGGAGATTGACAGGATGCTGCCAGGAGATTGACAGGATGCTGCCAGGATGCCGCCAGGAGATTGACAGGATGCTGCCAGGAGATTGACAGGATGCTGCCAGGATGCTGCCAGGAGATTGACAGGATGCTGCCAGGAGGTTGACAGGATGCTGACAGGAGATTGCCAGGATG
>CAXITT010000002.1:4333207-4359850 GCA_964033795.1 Lymnaea stagnalis | reverse complement strand
CAGGAGATTGACAGGATGCTGCCAGGAGATTGACAGGATGCTGCCAGGAGATTGACAGGATGCGGCCAGGAGATTGACAGGATGCTGCCAGGAGATTGACAAGATGCTGCCAGGAGATTGACAGGATGCTGACAGGAGATTGACAGGATGCTGCCAGGAGATTGACAGGATGCTGCCAGAAGATTGACAAGATGCTGCCAGGATGCCGCCAGGATTGACAAGATGTTGCCAGGAGATTGACAGGATGCTGCCAGGAGATTGGTAGGATGCTGCCAGGAGATTGACAGGATGCTGCCAGGATATTGACAGGATGCTGCCAGGAGATAGACAGGATGCTGCCAGGAGATAGACAGGATGCTGTCAGGAGATTGACAGGATGCTGCAGGAGATTGACAGTTGGTTAATAGCCAAAGGGCATAATTTTGAATGGTCGCAAAATCTATCGCTGCACCGTGAAGTGCCTGGTAATATTTGGTCTATAGATGATCGATAGATTGATGGGCTCTAGTTCTTTTATAGATGGTCGATAGATTGATGGGCTCTAGTTCTTTTATAGATGGTCGATAGATTGATGGGCTCTAGTTCTTTTATAGATGATCGATAGATTGATGGGCTCTAGTTTTTATAGATGATCGATAGATTGATGGGCTCTAGTTCTTTTATAGATGATCGATAGATTGATGGGCTCTAGTTCTTTTATAGATGATCGATAGATTGATGGGCTCTAGTTCTTTTATAGATGATCGACAGATTGATGGGCTCTAGTTCTTTTATAGATGATCGATAGATTGATGGGCTCTAGTTCTTTTATAGATGATCGATAGATTGATGGGCTCTAGTTCTTTTATAGATGATCGATAGATTGATGGGCTCTAGTTCTTTTATAGATGATCGATAGATTGATGGGCTCTAGTTCTTTTATAGATGATCGATAGATTGATGGGCTCTAGTTCTTTTATAGATGATCGATAGATTGATGAGCTCTAGTTCTTTTATAGATGATCGATATATTGATGGGCTCTAGTTCTTTTATAGATGATCGACAGATTGATGGGCTCTAGTTCTTTTATAGATGATCGATAGATTGATGGGCTCTAGTTCTTTTATAGATGATCGATAGATTGATGGGCTCTAGTTCTTTTATAGATGATCGATAGATTGATGGGCTCTAGTTCTTTTATAGATGATCGATAGATTGATGAGCTCTAGTTCTTTTATAGATGATCGATAGATTGATGAGCTCTAGTTCTTTTATAGATGATCGATAGATTGATGAGCGCTAGTTCTTTTCGACAATGTCATTTGTATGTGTGTGTGGTTGTGTTTTGGTGTGTGTGTGTGGTTGTGTGCGTGGTTGTGTGCATTTGTGTGTGTGTGTGTGCGTGTGTTGTTGTGTGGGGGGGGGGAGATTTTGGAAGAACGAAGGAATCGGTTTAATTATATTATAATCCATCTCTATTTTAGTCCACCTAATTCGTACTCCAACTACATACGCGGTTCTCAACCTGTGGGTCGCGACCCGTTTGGGGGTCGCTGGACCCTTTTCCAGGGGTCGCCTAAGACCATCTGAAAACACTATATCCTTACAGCTATGAAGTAGCAACGAAAATAATTGTGTGGCTGGGGGTCGCCACGACACGAGAAACTGTATTAAAGGGTCGCGGCACTAGGAAGGTTGAGAACCACTGAACTACATGATTTTCCTACTATATTAACGTCCAAGTAAATTTATACTAATAATTTTTCTTTTTTTCAGTTTAAGAAAATCATTATTTACTAGCATTATTAAAAAAAAAAATGAATTGCACGGATCAAAAGGACCACACAGAAAATAAATCTGTTTTAATAAAACCGACTAGTCTAATTCTGATTTTTGTAAATGTTCTATATATTTTTGTATGATGATTATAATGGTAAGAACCGTTTTAAAATCGGAATAAAAGTTTTTATTTTATAGCTTTTAATGAGATCAACATGGCAAAGAGTGCGGCTTTGAGAAATTGTTTTTTAAAAGTAAGTTGGCGGGTAATGCACAACAATAATTGTGTAAATCGATACAATTTGATACATTATCAAAGGATCCATATTAAAATTGCCGTTAGTGTTCACGAGTGAAGTAAATTCCGATCCTGTCAGCTTGGACTCTTTCTAAATCTTCTTTTTATGCCTTTTTACCCAGTCTGGGTCCTTACATGTTATCGACTTCAAAACACAGACAGCCACTTTTCAGCTTTTTGCTGACCCTTTCTCCTTTAATGTGCAAGATTCCCTTGCGCGGGGAGCTGAATGGTAAAAACAGACAAGCATGGACATTTTATTGCATTGCCCTCCAACTTCCCTGAAATTTTTCGGTTGTTAAAGCGGATCATACGACTTTTTGGGAGCACCTATCTATGTGAATAGGTCTTTTCCACTATGCACTTTAACAAGTCAAAGTTCAGGGCCAAACTTACTGATGAGGATCTTCAAGCTATACTGAGAGTCTTAGTTGCTTCCTTACTCAAGCCAAAGCTGCTCAGTTGTGTAAAAAGAAGCGCTGCCAGGTCTCTGGCAACAGTGAGTAGGTGGAAGAAAGTGAATCCTAGTTCTTGAGAACCCTTAATGTTTTTATTGTTATTTATAAAGGTTGAGCAGATTGTAACAGTTATAATCTCTTTTTTTGTGGAATACTTGATGTTGCCCAGTCTCACACAGACACTACCTCCTGTGGCCCCCTCTGATGATTTGAGTTTGAGACCCTTGATCTAATGAATACTTTGGATTTTACTATTTCCATATAAAATTAATTTAAATTGCGTTACAATTTTTAAAAAATTAGAATGGTAGGAGAACATTTGTCAAAAATGGGAGCGTAGGGGGGGGGGGTAATTAATGCAAAATAGACTCTCGAGTGCCTTTGCTTTTATAATATAATTACAACCTAGAACATATACATACAACAATTATTGTGGCTCTAATAGAGCCAATTGCTACCTAAATATATGTTACTGAGGCTATAAAAATATCACCACAATGGTTCGCTGTTTTCGTAATACGAATGCTTTGTGTTTTCAATAATAGCTTGCAATATATCACTGTATTAATATTCAACCTAGTAACAACACACTAGTCTTTCCGTGCTGGTGACGTAATTATTTCGTTCGGAGACTACCTACCTCACCCCCATTGGTGGTGAAAATTATTTTTTTAAACCGTGTCTCTTAAAATTGTTGTTCTGATCGTGGTTCTAAAAGATCGCTTAATTTGTTCTTAAAAATCGCTTTATTTGTTTTTTAAGATCGTTTAGTTTGTTCTTAAAGATCGTTTATGTTGTTTTTAAAGATCATTTAGTTTGTTCTAAAAGATCGATAAGTTTATTCATAAAGATTGCTTAGTTTGTTCTAAAAGATCGCTTAGTTTAATCTTAAAGATCGCTTAATTTTTCTTAAAGATCACTTAGTTGTTGTGAAAGAGCGTTTTGTTTGTTCTTAAAGATCGGTTTGTTTGTTCATAAATATCACTTAGTTTGTTGTTAAAAATCATTTATTTTGTTTTTTTAAGATCGCTTAGTTTGTTTTTAAAGATCGCTTAATTTTTGTTAAAGATCTTTTAGTTTGTTCTAAAAGATCAATTAGTGTGTTCAAAAAATATCGCTAAGTTTTTTCTTAAAGATCGCTTAGTTTTTGTTATTAAAAGATCATTTAGTTTGTTCTTAAAGATCATTAATTTTGTTCTTAAATATTGCTTAGTTGTTCTTAAAGATCATTCAGTTTAGTCTTAAATATCATTTACTTTGTTTTTATAGATCTTTTAGTTTGTTATTAAAAATAGTTTAGTTTGTTCTTAAAGATAATTGATTTTGTTCCTTAAGATCGATTAATTTGTTCTTAAAGATCTTTTAGTTTGTTCCTAAAGAACATTTACTTTTCTGTTAAGATTGCTTAGTTTATTATTATAAATCATTTAGTTTACTATTAAAGATCATTTGTTTTGTTCTTAAAAATCGTTTAGTTTGTTCTTTAGATCGTTTTGTTTGTTATTAAAGATCGCTTAGATTGTTCTTAAAGATCGCTAAGTTTGTTTTAAAGATCGTTTAGTTTGTTCTTAAATGTCGCTTAATTTGTTCTAAAAGATCGCTTTATTTGTTTTTAAAGATCGTTTAGTTTGTACTTAAAGATCGCTTAATTTGTTCTTATAGATCGTTAATTTTGTTCCTAAATTCCACTTAGTTTGTTGTTAAATATCCCTTTGGCTGATTATTAGATGACCGAAAACCTGAGTCACTTTCTTAAGCCGAAAGTTAACTTTTCAGTGTCGGCCGAAACCGAAACTTGGCCGAAAGTGATAAAATGCCACTTTCGGCGCCGAAACCGAAGCTGAAATTCGGTCGGTCGCTACTCCGAAGTGCCCAATCTTTTTTGTCCATAGCTCCTATGTGCCCCCAGTGGCTGCGCCCATTACTCATGTGTGCCACACTTTCTGCGTCCATAACTTATATATGCCCCCATCATCTGTGTCCATCACTCCTATGTGCCCCACCATCTGTGTCCATCACTCCTATGTCCCCCACCATCTGTGTCCATCACTCCTATGTGCCCCACCATCTGTGTCCATCACTCCTATGTGCCCCACCATCTGTGTCCATCACTCCTATTTGCCCCACCATCTGTTTCCATCACTCCTATGTGCCCCACCATCTGTGTCCATCACTCCTAGGTGCGCCTATAAACACAGATGCAATGACATTATTATTTTGAACATCAGATACAATTTAGCTATTGTACGGAAAGTAACTCAGATTATGTGGTGGGGGTGGGGGTTCGCTCAGACCAAGGTGGTACCTACAGCCGCATAGTCAGTTATAAGACGTCCTCCCATAAAATCCTCAGACAAAACTTCTACAGACAAAAGCCCCCAGACACAAGCTCAACAAACAAAGGCCACTTAATTTGACTGGGGTATTGGTGTGATGTTGTGATGGTGTGATCATGTGATGGGGTGATGGTGTGATGGTGTGATGGTGCGATGGTGTGATTGGTGTGATGGTGTGATGGTGTGATGGTGCGATGGTGTGATGGTGTGATAGAGTGATCATGTGATGGGGTGATGGTGTGCTGGGGTGATGGTGTGATAGTGTGATCGTGTGATGGTGTGATGGAGTGATCATGTGATGGGGTGATGGTGTGCTGGGGTGATGGTGTGATGGTGCGATGGTGTGATGGTGTGATCATGTGATGGGGTGATGGTGTGCTGGGGTGATGGTGTGATGGTGCGATGGTGTGATGGTGTGATCATGTGATGGGGTGATGGTGTGCTGGGGTGATGGTGTGATGGTGTGATCATGTGATGGTGTGATGGTGTGATGGTGTGATGGTGTGATCATGTGATGGTGTGATCATGTGATGGTGTGATGGTGTGATGGTGTGATGGTGTGATGGTGTGATGGTGTGATTGGGTGATTTTTTGCTGAACTTTTTTGTTTTTTTTCTGCTTTTCTTTTAAATTATAGCAAAAAAAATTTACGGGGAAAAATTCAATTATGGAAATTTATTTCAATGAATACAAGAGCACAAAATCCATGACCGCTGATCGCCTTAATCCTCAAACACAATTCGTGCCTGAACCGACCCCAGTCGTGTGCTTGCATACTCTCAAAGAAACTGGGTGTGGGTCACATAAATCAAAAACACATTACACAATCATCTATGTAAGCAGACGATCATGACGTCATCACACTTTCAAATACACGCTTTTACGTGGCTTCATGGGAAGGGGGGGGGGGGGGGGGCGAAACGACGGGCGGTGAGGTATCGTCGGGGAAATGGCGGGGGCAATTCATCCCCCCCCAACCCTACTAACGAGTTCGAAAACTTATGAAACTATATTGACATTCGCTTTTACGTGGCTTCATGGGAAGGGGGGGGGGGTGGGGGCGAAACGACGGGCGGTGAAGTATCGTCGGTGAAATGGCGGTGGCAAATCATCCCCCCCCAACCCTACTAACGGTTTCGAAAATTTATGAAACTATATTGACATTGCTGTGAAACTATATGGACATTGCTGTGAAACTATATGAACATTGCTGTGAAGCTATATGGACATTGCTGTGAAACTATATGGACATTGCTGTGAAACTATATGGACATTGCTGTGAAACTATATGGACATTGCTGTGAAACTGTATGGACGTTGCTGTGAAACTATATGGACGTTGCTGTGAAACTATATGGACACTGCTGTGAA
This sequence comes from Lymnaea stagnalis, assembly GCA_964033795.1. Classification (NCBI taxonomy): domain Eukaryota; kingdom Metazoa; phylum Mollusca; class Gastropoda; family Lymnaeidae; genus Lymnaea; species Lymnaea stagnalis. The sequence goes on along the minus strand of CAXITT010000002.1, from coordinate 4,353,628 downwards.
ACTATATGGACATTGCTGTGAAACTATTTGGACATTGCTGTAAAACTATTTGGACATTGCTGTGAAACTATATGGAAATTGCTGTGAAACTATATGGACATTGCTGTGAAACTATATGGACATTGCTGTGAAACTATATGGACATTGCTGTGAAACTATATGAAAATTGCTGTGAAACTGTATGGACACTGCTGTGAAACTATATGGACATTGCTGTGAAACTATATGTACATTGCTGTGAAACTATATGGACATTCCTGTGAACTACATGGACATTCCTGTGAACTACATGGACATTGCTGTGAAACTACATGGACATTGCTGTGAAACTATATGGACATTGCTGTGAAACTACATGGACATTGCTGTGAAACTATATGGACATTCCTGTGAAACAATACTTGTGAAAACGGCACCTAGACCGAGGTGGCCGTGGAATGCATGGATGTCAGAACGAGATAGTTGTGTTGATACAACATGGTATAACTGTTCTGTCATAACGGGCTATGGCACTTAACTTTTTCAGGATGTCATTGGTAGAGCCACCCTTCCGTGGTTTTAGCAGTAAATGAAGTTTCTCGTCATTGATGCCAAATTTAAATGAAAGCATTGATTGCATCGCCTAGGACACACATCCAACTTCCTGTGTCAGATGACACGACTACAGGCACGCGAAAAATTTTTTTTTTTCTCTTTTTAAATGCCAGAGTGGACTTTCTCTCTTAAATTATTTTATTAAATAGTTTTTTACCTGCTGATTTTCACAGTTGTCACCTGTGCATGGTCTATGAAATTAATTATAAATGTAGTCTTATATGGCGCAGTACCCCAGCCTAGGGCTTGGGCTAGGCTCACCCAGCTTCACATAAAATTAACAAAAAGAAAGAAAAAAATGAAACATGACATTAAAAATGAGTTACGCAAAATTATTCCTTTAAAGCAGCTGTGTACAAAGATTGAGCTCGCCCACCCAAGTCCTATCTACCCCTGTCCAGTCATGGACAGCACCCACACAAGTACTATCTACCCCTGTCCAGTCATGGACAGCACCCACACAAGTACTCTCTACCCCTGTCCAGCCATGGAAAGCACCCACCCAAGTACTCTCTACCCCTGTCCAGCCATGGACAGCCCCCACCCAAGTACTCTCTACCCCTGTCCAGCCATGGACAGCACCCACCCAAGTACTCTCTACCCCTGTCCAGCCATGGTCAGCACCCACCCAAGTACTCTCTACCCCTGTCCAGCCATGGACAGCACCCACCCAAGTACTCTCTACCCCTGTCCAGCCATGGACAGCACCCACCCAAGTACTCTCTACCCCTGTCCAGCCATGGACAGCACCCACCCAAGTACTCTCTACCCCTGTCCAGCCATGGACAGCACCCACCCAAGTACTCTCTACCCCTGTCCAGCCATGGACAGCACCCACCCAAGTACTCTCTACCCCTGTCCAGCCATGGACAGCACCCACACAAGTACTCTCTACCCCTGTCCAGCCATGGACAGCACCCACCCAAGTACTCTCTACCCCTGTCAAGCCATGGACAGCACCCACCCAAGTACTCTCTACCCCTGTCAAGCCATGGACAGCACCCACCCAAGTACTCTCTACCCCTGTCCAGCCATGGACAGCACCCACCCAAGTACTCTCTACCCCTGTCCAGCCATGGACAGCACCCACCCAAGTACTCTCTACCCCTGTCAAGCCATGGACAGGACCCACCCAAGTACTCTCTACCCCTGTCAAGCCATGGACAGCACCCAACCAAGTACTCTCTACCCTTGTCCAGCCATGGACAGCACCCACCCAAGTACTCTCTACCCCTGTCCAGCCATGGACAGCACCCACCCAAGTACTCTCTACCCCTGTCAAGCCATGGACAGCACTTACCCAAGTACTCTCTACCCCTGTCCAGCCATGGACAGCACCCACCCAAGTACTCTCTACCCCTGTCCAGCCATGGACAGCACCCACCCAAGTACTCTCTACCCCTGTCCAGCCATGGACAGCACCCCGCCAAGTCCTATCTACCCCTGTCTAGCCATGGACAGCACCCATCCAAGTACTCTCTACCCCTGTCCAGCCATGGACAGCACCCACCCAAGTCCTATCTACCCCATGTCTAGCCATCGACAGCACCCACCCAAGTCCTATCTACCCCATGTCTAGCCATCGACAGCACCCAGCAGCATCGAGCGTTGTTTATCAGTCGAAGGTGGATGAGAATGAGTCGGTATAGTACAGTTTAAAGAGCTGGGTCTTGAGGGCAGTTTTGAAGGCTCGGATGGTCGGTATATTGCGGATGTGTTATGGGAGAGAATTCCCCTGTTTTGGGGGCGCGGAAAGAGAAAGATCGTTCACCGTATGTTTTAGTGCGTGTCTTCTGAACAGGAGGAACGAAACTGTCGAAGGGGGGTGAGTAGACAGAAAGAAGTTCGGTGAGATGGGAAGGGCAGGAACCAGAGAAAAAGTTGTGAAAGAAACAGCTTGTAATCAATGCGTGTCTGTATAGGGAGCCAGTGGAGTGAGTGAAGTAGCGGAGTGACGTGATCACGTTTCTTTGCCTTCAGAACTAACCTACCAGCCGAGTTTTGAACTTTCTGCAGTTTTTCTATTAAGTGTTTTTGGTGAACCTGACAGAAGAGAGTGAGCTACAATAGTCAAGATGAGAGAGAACAAGAGCACAGACTAGGGTTTCTGTTGCACTAACTGTGAGGTAGTGGCGGATGAAGCTGATCATAACAATGTGTGTGTGTGAAGGTTTCAGGGAAAAAATTGTTATAAATAAAAAAAATTTAAAAAACCTTTAAAAGAAACATTCCGTGTTAAAACTTTATATACCTTTGTGTGTCTGTTTGCATTGATCTAAGTGTAGGTGAGTCATCATCTATTGAGTAGCGGATATGTCAATGGGTCAACTTCTGGCGGAAACACGTTTCATATGCCTTCATTTTCCCCATCAGAAATAAATTTTGCTTTAACTACATACCCAAGTCCTTCACAAATCCGTCACAAGTACAAAGCACATATACAAGCACATATACAAGCACATATACAAGCACATATACAAGCACATATACAAGCACACATACAAGCACACATACAAGCACACATACAAGCACACATACAAGCACACATACAAGCACACATACAAGCACACACACAAGCACACATACAAGCACACATACAAGCACACATACAAGCACACTTACAAGCACACTTACAAGCACATTTACAAGCACACTTACAAGCACATATACAAGCACATATACAAGCACACTTACAAGCACACTTACAAGCACACTTACAAGCACATATACAAGCACATATACAAGCACATATACAAGCACATATACAAGCACATATACAAGCACATATACAAGCACACTTACAAGCACACTTACAAGCACATATACAAGCACACTTACAAGCACATTTACAAGCACACTTACAAGCACATATACAAGCACACTTACAAGCACACTTACAAGCACATTTACAAGCACATTTACAAGCACATATACAAGCACATTTACAAGCACATTTACAAGCACATTTACAAGCACATATACAAGCACATATACAAGCACATTTACAAGCACACTTACAAGCACATATACAAGCACACTTACAAGCACATTTACAAGCACACTTACAAGCACATATACAAGCACACTTACAAGCACACTTACAAGCACATATACAAGCACACTTACAAGCACACTTACAAGCACATTTACAAGCACATTTACAAGCACATTTACAAGCACATTTACAAGCACATTTACAAGCACATATACAAGCACATATACAAGCACACTTACAAGCACACTTACAAGCACATTTACAAGCACATTTACAAGCACATTTACAAGCACATTTACAAGCACATATACAAGCACACTTACAAGCACATATACAAGCACACTTACAAGCACACTTACAAGCACATTTACAAGCACATTTACAAGCACATTTACAAGCACATTTACAAGCACATTTACAAGCACATTTACAAGCACATATACAAGCACATATACAAGCACATATACAAGCACATTTACAAGCACACTTACAAGCACATTTACAAGCACACTTACAAGCACATATACAAGCACACTTACAAGCACATTTACAAGCACACTTACAAGCACACTTACAAGCACACTTACAAGCACATATACAAGCACACTTACAAGCACATATACAAGCACATTTACAAGCACACTTACAAGCACACTTACAAGCACACTTACAAGCACACTTACAAGCACATTTACAAGCACATTTACAAGCACATTTACAAGCACATTTACAAGCACATTTACAAGCACATTTACAAGCACATTTACAAGCACATTTACAAGCACATATACAAGCACATATACAAGCACATTTACAAGCACATTTACAAGCACATTTACAAGCACATATACAAGCACATTTACAAGCACATATACAAGCACATATACAAGCACATATACAAGCACATAGCAACAGCTATTAAATTAATCCCCACATCAAAACCCCCCCCCCTTATCTTTTTTGAACAACAAGAAAAAAATTTATTTTTTTTTTTTTTTTTTTTTGCAGTTTGTGGTGGGGCTGACAATTCTATTTGCACAGTTTCAGCGCGATAAGATGACGGGAATTGGGCCAATTAGTCTTCCGAAGATTTTATCACACAAAAACTCACAATAGCGAAGTTAATATCTATAGATTTTTAAAATGGTTTACCAACTTTAAAAAAATAAAACAAAGGAAAAGACATCCTATCAAGGCCATTAAAAAGTAGAAAATAATTTAACATGTTTTAAAATGTCTGACGCAAAGATGGACTGTGCAGAAGTGGAGAAGAGCACTCTCGGAAGCCAGAGGATTTGAATGGAAGGAGAGCGAAACTTTTAAACAAATGTTTGATTGTATTTTTAATGTTTGAAAATATTTTCTGCACAATCTTTCTTTGCTTAATGCATTTTAATAAATGTTAAATTATTTTCTACTTCTACAGAGGTTTGAACTGGGTTTTTTTGTTTTGTTTTTTTAAATAGAAAGTCTTTTATTTAAACGTGTAAATATCTTCTTTTTTTTGTGCTATTTTGTCAAGTAGAATTATTTACTTTTTAAAAATAAAAAAATCGAATGCGTACAAAATCCCAGCTTTAAGTAGCTAAACTCTTGACCTAGACACGAAAAGGTACATCTGAGCTCACCCACCCGGCAGTTCCCTCAACTGCGAGACAGACGTGGTCAACCACGTGAATTCGAGTGACAGTGCCAACCGGCCTCCGTCGACCCAGTATTCCAGCTGTTCACCAGGTGAACACCGCACGACAAAGTCTTGAAATGTGACACAAATGCCAACGAACGGATAACGTTCCACAAGATAACGGATGTACCAGATAACGGTGCACAAGATAACGCCACACACGATAACGGTGCACAAGATAACGGTGCACAAGATAACGGTGCACAAGATAACGGTGCACAAGATAACTGTGCACAAGATAGCGGCACACAAGATAATGCCACACACGATAACGGTGCACAAGATAACGCTACACACGATAACGGTGCACGAGATAACGGTGCACAAGATAACGGTGCACGAGATAACGGTGCACAATACAACAATGCACCAGATGACGGTGCACAAGATAACGGTGCACAAGATAACGGTGCACAACATAGATATGCGAGTAGAGAGAATGTATTCGATAAAAGTAAGTTACCCTTTGAAGTTTAATTTAAAAGGTCATTGCGATTCGGCATGGCTGCCTATCTAAGCACTCATCCATATGAGACATGACATGGCTGCCTATCTATGCACTCATCCATATGAGACATGACATGGCTGCCTATCTATGAACTCATCCATATGAGACATGAGATGGCTGCCTACCTATGCACTCATCCATATGAGACATGACATGGCTGCCTATCTATGCACTCATCCATATGAGACATGACATGGCTGCCTATCTATGCACTCATCCATATGAGACATGACATGGCAGCCTACCTATGCACTCATCCATATGAGACATGACATGGCTGCCTATCTATGCACTCATCCATATGAGACATGACATGGTTGCCTATCTATGCACTCATCCATGTGAGACATGACATGGCTTCTTATCTATGCACTCATCCATATGAGACATGACATGGCTGCCTACCTATGCACTCATCCATATGAGACATGACATGGCTGCCTACCTATGCACTCATCCATATGAGACATGACATGGCTGCCTACCTATGCACTCATCCATATGAGACATGACATGGCTGCCTACCTATGCACTCATCCATATGAGACATGACATGGCTGCCTATCTATGCACTCATCCATATGAGACATGACATGGCTGCCTATCTATGCACTCATCCATATGAGACATGACATAGCTGCCTATATATGCACTCATCCATATGAGACATGACATGGCTGCCTATCTATGCACTCATCCATATTAGACATGACATGGTTGCCTATCTATGCACTCATCCATGTGAGACATGACATGGCTTCCTATCTATGCACTCATCCATATGAGACATGACATGGCTGCCTACCTATGCACTCATCCATATGAGACATGACATGGCTGCCTACCTATGCACTCATCCATATGAGACATGACATGGCTGCCTATTTATGCACTCATCCATATGAGACATGACATTGCTGCCTATCTATGCACTCATCCATATGAGACATTAAGAGCAACAAAATGTATCATATGAGATACGAACGGGGTACCTCTATGAGGTCGTAAATGAGATACTATTTCAGTTGGTAGAGATAGCAGCGATGGGACAAGAGGTAAGGAGTGCAATTATTTTTAGAGGATAATCGGGAGGTGGGCATTGGGTAGTTAGGACATTGGGATATTTGATAGGGCACTTGGAACTAGGGCACTGGGCGGTTAGGGCATCGGGTAGGTAGGGCATTGGGTAGGTAGGGCATTGGGTAGGTAGGGCATTGGGTAGGTAGGGCATTGGGTAGGTAGGGCATTTGGTAGGTAGGGCATTGGGTAGGTAGGGCATTTGGCAGTTAGCGCAATGGGTAGTTAGGACATGGGGCCTAGAAGACATGGGGTGGGCAGGGTGTGGGTGGGAGAGCGCATGGGGCTCAGCTTGTCCGAGGGAAACAGTTCGCAGAGCTCGCGCCCCTACTTGAAAGGCTGTGAGAAATTTCCATTCAAATTTGATTTGCTGTCCCGCCGCGTGTGGCACGAATCCATCAATGGATCGACTCGCAGCCGGTGCCTGGGTACGGAGTATCGTTGCTTGTCCTGATCGCCTTAACGATATATTAGGTAATCGATGGGTCGATAATCGCGGTGGAAAATTCGGGGGGGATGAGATTTCCAGGTTGTGTCGTGTGGGTAGGATCAATATGACGTCACACGTGTCAAATCCCCGAGATTCAGCCAGGCCTGGCTGGAAGGTTAGACTGAGAGTTGACCGGTCCATCCACCCCCAACCCCCCCCCTACCACGTGTGCTAGCAGGGCTTAACTCAGTTGCACGCTTTACGGCCTGCGCCTCATTCGTCCGGGTGAGTCTTGTAAAGCAGGGGGGACCACCTTGCTCTAGTCAGCTTTACTCGCATTTACCAGCGGCACAGCCACACCCACCACCGATGCTTTCGTCATCAGCACTCCCGGGGGCAGGGGAAAAGATGAAGTCTGTCTCAAGCGTCGCTCAATGACCAGCGGTGAGACCGTCAGTCGGACAGTAAAGTCTGTCGTAACGCTTGTACACACACACACACACTCACACGCGCGCCACGTGAGTGCCGGGATGACAGGAGTGAGGCAACCCCGTGGCTATTTATAGCAAGGGGCGCGAGAAAAAAAAGATGTCACATGACTCAGTGTTTATTTTTGGTGACGTTCACGTGCTCAATATTCTATGAGGAGGACGTTGTTATTGTTGTTTTTTCCAACTGGGAAGCTATTAACGATGAGATGCCTTTGTGAGTATTGCTATTTAAAAAAAAAAAAATTTGTGTGCTTTTTTTTTTTTTGCATTTTGTTTCCTGTCATTCGACGTTCGGTACTTGAGGTCAGAGGACCGGTCCTTGAGGTCATAAAATAGTCTCCCGGCTAACGGATTTTTACCACTTATCTATTATCGTGATGTGTCGTGATCTATTTATTTGATCTATCTTGACTTATTGTCGTCGACCGTGATCTATTTTGATCTATCTTTGATCTATCGTAGTGCATCGTGATCTAATTTGATCTATCTTGATCGTTCTTGATCTACTTTGATATATTTTTTATCTATCTTGATCTTTCTTGATCATTTTTATCTATATAGATCTTTCTTGATCATTGTATTATCTATCGTGATCCATTGTCGTCTATCGTGATCTATTTTGATCTATCGTGATCTATCTCACCGGCGATCACGTCATATGCCCGACCGATACGTCTCGATGACCACATTTGACGTCACCAGCTGACCTAGAGATAAACGGACATTGTGATAACATAATCGATACTCAATAATCGTCTACAGTTATCAGGACACGATTTTCGTGTCTGTTTTTGTTTTCTTTTTGAGTTAAAAAATGTGTCCCTTCTTTAAATCTACAGAGGTTAAAATAGGTAACAAATTTAGAAATGTTTCATTCTGGTAACATAAATAATCTGTTTGTGGGGTAGTTCGCAAATTACGTCACGCTCGGGGTGGGGGGGGGGGTCGAGAATTTATGACACTTTGTGATGTCACACTTTTTTTTTAAAATCTAACATTTTCCAATTTTGAACATTTTTTATTCAAATTGTTTAAAATTAATTTTAAAAACTTTAATTTGAAACTCAGTCGCGCACACCTTCTGCGCATATCGAAAAATGACGCAAAAACTGTTGTGGCCATTTTACATTCGGCTCGGGGAGGACTTCGTTGTTTTCCGTTTTACGTCACAGTTTTCTAATAGCACTAGATCCATTATAGGAAAATGTTAAACAATAAAATCAAATCTTAGTTTAGTTATTAAAAAGTCATGTATGTTTTGAATTTTTTTAGTTATGACGTGACACTAAGGGGTGGGGGCAAAGTATTTGTGACACTTTGTGACAGGGGGAGGGGGGTCTGAAAGTGTCATTTTTGGCGTGACGTCATTTGCGAACGACCCCTTTTCATTGGTTATTATTTGCATTGCTAAGTGAAATGCCATGCATGGTTGATTGTCGTTCAAATTTCATTCAACAGCACTTGCCGGGTAGAAACTGCCTAGTGTATTTCAGAGGCTGTCCATCCATTGATTGTGATAGTGGCATGGACACCACACTTATAATAATCTATGCTATACAAGACAAATGTTGTTAAATTTGTTACAATTTTGTTAAATTTGTGGCTCATATGACACATAGGCATCCTATATTAGCCGCCCCTCCCCCCAGTCCCACATTTTTTCCCCCTCTTCTACTTGACGCGAGAGTTGTCTGCCTGTTTTGAGATGGATCTTTTGGGGGACATTTGTCTGTTTTGATATGGATATTTTGGGGGACATTTCAACCAGATTTTTGTGTGTTCCAAATGGTGAAAACTTGATTGAAATATTCGGGTAGCTATGTCGTTTGGAGACCACATGATAGAAGTATTCTGATAGATTTGTCGTTTGGAGACCACATGATTGAAGTATTCTGATATATTTTTCGTTTGGAGACCACATGATTGAAATATTCGGGTAGCTTTGTCGTTTGGAGACCACATGATTGAAGTATTCTGATAGATTTGTCGTTTGGCGACCACATGATTGAAGTATTCCAATAGATTTGTCATTTGATGACCCACTTTATTGAAGTGTTCCGATAGTTTTGTTGTTCATTTCGCTCATATTTTTTGTGTAAGAAATGAAGGTAGATTACTTTCTTGTCACACCTAATGTCTAAACGTGTACTTCAGATAGTTGAATGAAATTTAACACATATATCAATAGCGAATTACTCTTAACATTAAAAAAAAATGTTCATTTAAGACTTTATAGCATTCTTTAATGTGTACGAACATTTAGTTTCGTGGCGGAAACATCATTTTATGATATGTGACATAAGACCACAAATAAGAAATCTTGTCACGATTCCTCTCTCTTGATGGCTGAACAACTTGAACTTGACAATTGTACGTCCTCAGCTAGAAATGTACAGTCCGATTGACATTTAAATTTCAACAGTTAAAAATTGACAGTTCACAGCTAGACATTGACAGTTCTATCTCCACAGCTATGAATTGACAGTTCAATGTCAACAGCCACAGTTCAATGTCAACAGCTAGAAATTGACAGTCTAATGTCAACAGCTAGAAATCGACAGCCCAATGTCAACAGCTAGAAATTGACAGTCCAATGTCAACAGCTAGAAATTGAAAGTCCAATGTCAACAGCTAGAAATGGACAGTTCAAAGTTCACAGCTAGAATTTGATAGCCCAATGTCAACAGCTAGAAATTGACAGTCCAATGTCGACAGCTAGAAATTGACATTTCAAAGCCCACAGCTGGGAGCTGACAATTCCGTCATTGACATCTAGAACAAGATTTGTTCTAATGGCCAGGCGTTCTTTGAATCGCCACGCTTCATTTACGAAGAGTATTATCAGCAGGTGTTTCAACATTATTAATCTTAATCGGTGATTATAATCGTTTCAAATATGATTAGAATTGTACTGCATGTAAGGGTAGACGTAAATAACGCCTGTTTGTGTGTATGCATTAAAATCCTACTTTAAATCAACTGTGACGTTTAAGGCTCTCGTCTAGTTCATGTAATAAACTGTCAGGAAGCGTGTTCGACTAACCTACTGGGTGCAAGCTGTTCCGGTTGTTCACTGGTAGCTATCTCACATCTCCGTTTGGGAACCACTCTTTCCCCCCAACGTCAGCGAGTCACTATTCAATCAGCAGCCCAAACGAGGCAGCCAATCCGGGACCATCTATCTGACCATGATGACCAATCATGAGCCACTTCATAGGCCACTTCCGGTTAGTGGCCATCTTTTGTCACACGGACTGCGCACGTTTAAACTTATTTTGACCGTCTAAAATACTACGGCATTCTTAAAAATTATCACTTCCCCCATCTCCCTCCCCTCCACCCACACACTTTATTGACACTGACATATTTCAACACTATTATAACACCACCAAGTAGCCTTCATTTGTAACGTGTTAAAATAATTTTAACAATTTTCTATACTAGTTTTATTTGTTTCCCACAGGTATTTTTTAATCTACATTTCAAATACCTGTCCTCCCCCGCCACTAAAACACATCAAAATGCTCACCTAACAACAACACCGTACAGGTATGACAAAAACATTTAAAACACCTTTACACCTATGACAATCGGATTTAAGACACATTTACACATATGAAAATAACATTTAAGACTCATTTACAAGTATGAAAATAACATTTAAGACATATTTACACATATGACAATAACATTTAAGACACCTTTACAGATATAACACTCGGATTTAAGACCCATTTACACGTACAAAAATAATATTTAAGATATATTTACATGTATGAAAATAAAATTTAAGACATATTTACACGTATGAAAATAACATTTAAGACACATTTACATGTATAAAATAGCATTTAAGACACATTTACACGTATGAAAATAACATTTAAGACACATTTACATGTATAAAATAGCATTTAAGACACATTTACACGTATGACAATAGCATTTAAGACACATTCACACGTATGAAAATAACATTTAAGACATTTACATGTATAAAATAGCATTTACGACACATTTACACATATGACAATAACATTTAAGACACATTTACACATACGAAAATTGCATTTCAGACACATTTACACGTATGAAAATGACATTTAAGACACATTTATACGTATGACAATAACATTTCAGAAACATTTACACATATGACAATAACATTTAAAACACATTTACACGTATGAAAATAGCATTTAAGACACATTTACACGTATGACAATAACATTTCAGACACATTTACACGTATGAAAATAGCATTTAAGACACATTTACACGTATGACAATAACATTTCAGACACATTTACACGTATGAAAATAGCATTTAAGACATATTTACACGTATGACAATAACATTTCAGACACATTTACACGTATGAAAATAGCATTTAAGACACATTTACACGTATGACAATAACATTTCAGAAACATTTACACATATGACAATAACATTTCAGACACATTTACACGTATGAAAATAGCATTTAAGACACATTTACACGTATGACAATAGCATTTCAGACACATTTACACGTATGAAAAAACATTTAAGACACATTTACACGTATGACAATAGCATTTAAGACACATTACAATAGCATTTAAGACACATTAACACGTATGAAAATAGCATTTAAGACACATTAACAAGTATGAAAATAACATTTAAAACACCTTTACAGATATGACAATCGGATTTACACGTATGAAAAAAACATTTAAGACACATTTACACTATGACAATAACATTTAAGTCACATTTACACGTATGACATTAGCATTTTAGACACATTTACACGTATGACATTAGCATTTTAGACACATTTACACGTATGACAATAGCATTTAAGACACATTTACACGTATGAAAATAGCATTTTAGACACATTTACACGTATGACATTAGCATTTTAGACACATTCACATGTATGACATTAGCATTTAAGACACATTTACACGTATGACAATAGCATTAAGTCACATTTACACGTATGACATTAGCATTTTAGACACATTTACACGTATGACATTAGCATTTTAGACACATTTACACATATGACAATAGCATTTAAGACACATTTACACGTATGACAATAGCATTTTAGACACATTTACACGTATGACATTAGCATTTTAGACACATTCACACGTATGACAATAGCATTTAAGACACATTTACACGTATGACAATAGCATTAAGTCACATTTACACGTATGACATTAGCATTTTAGACACATTTACACGTATGTGTAACACATATACTCTGACATCATTTGTAACTAGTGGGTTATGTCAGCAGTATGGTTACTTATGCTAATACTTCAGGATGCCGACTAAGACTTCTTCATTCTTCCACTTATTATCCAGGCACGCAAAGAAGAATACTCAATTCTGGTTAAAACTTACAGTACTTTATTGAATCACACTTGACACTGATAATAATAATAATCCTTGCATGAATGTAATAATTTCACATGTATATATTATAGTATTCCATCATTCAGAAAGACACGTCCTCACACTACTATAACTCAGCTCAACTGTCTCGTAACTCAGCTCTAACTCTACTGTTTTTCACTGCTCTGCGCTCAGCCCTCACTATCTCAGTCAACTCATACTTTATTACCAGCAAAGCGTGGAAAACAACCGCTCTGACAAAAACATAATGTTACTCTCCAAAAATGTGGAGCTCACATTTGTTCTCAAAAATACAATCCATTGATTGTCTCTCCTCGTGGAAAAACCTGGTCAACACAATTCACTGTTCACTCATGCTACCTCTCTGTTTTCATGTGAAAACATTGTCCGTTACAGTATGACATTAGCATTTTAGACACATTTACACATATGATAATAACATTTAAGACACATTTACACATCTCTGAAAATTTTGACCTTACTAAATGTTCCCTCCACATAGGCAGGGGTAATTCTTGTTCCCTCCACATAGGCAGGGGTATTCTTGTACGCTTGACAAAGGCAGAAGTCCTTCTTGTTCCTTTGACAAAGGCAGGGGTCCGTCTTGTTCCCCCCCACGCAGGCAGGGTCCCTTAATTAGGTACGCAATGACTCGCCTCTGTCATTGCGCCGATACATATTTAGAAGTTACTAAAAAGAAGTGGCTATTTGCACCCGGGTACCATTTGACTCAAGCTATTCGGATGTCATTTGTGGTAGTTAATTTTAGTTAAACTTAAGAAGTAAGTTTACAAACATATATTCCATTCAATTATCTTTCATTCGTTACTTCATTTTGTCTTACAAACCCAACAATAATATTTTAAATAGATTTTTTAATCCCAACCTCTCACTTCTGGTACCCGGGTACGAATAGTCGCAGCCATCTTATTTTGAAAAAATGAACACTTTAAGATAGAGCTAATCTAAAGCAATGTTGACTATTCAAGAACGTATATATATGATATAGTTTAAATATGTTTATAGTTTAGCTAACTGTTGCGTCTCCATGTTCTCACACCCATTGTGGGCCACATAGCACCTGATGGGCCACATAGAACCTGTGCGTCTCCTTGTTCTCACACTCATGTTGGGTCACATAGAACCTCTGCGTCTCATTGTTCTAACACTCATGGTGGGCCACATAGAACTCATGGTGGGCCACATAGAACTCATGGTGGGCCACATAGAACATGTGTGTCTACTCGTTCTCACACTCATGGTGGACACATAGAACCTGTGATTCTCAGTGTTCTCACACACATGGTGGGCCACATAGAACTCATGGTGGGCCACATAGAACATGTGCGTCTCCTTGTTTTCACACTCATGGTGGGCCACATAGAACATGTGCGTCTCCTTGTTCTCACACTCATGGTGGACCACATAGAACTCATGGTGGGCCACAAAGAACCTGTGTGTCTACTCGTTCTCACACTCATGGTGGGCCACATAGAACCTGTGAGTCTCAGTGTTCTCACACTCATGGTGGGCCACATAGAACTAATGGTGGGCCACATAGAACATGTGCGTCTCCTTGTTTTCACACTCATGGTGGGTCACATAGAACATGTGGATCTCTTTGTTCTCACACTCATGGTGGGCCACATAGAACTCATGGTGGGCCACATAGAACTCATGGTTGGCCACATAGAACCTGTGAGTCTCAGTGTTCTCACACTCATGGTGGGCCACATAGAAATCATGGTGGGCCACATATAACTGGTGCGTCTCCTTGTTCTCACACTCATGGTGGGCCACATAGAACCTGTGCGTTTACCTGTTCTTACACTCATGGTGCGCCACATAGATGTCATGGTGGGCCACTTAGAACCGTTGCGTCTACTTGTTCTCACACTCATAGTGGGCCACATAGAACTCATGGTGGGCCACATAGAACCTGTGCGTCTACTTGTTCTCACACTCATGGTGGGCCACGTAGAACCTGTGCGTCTCTTTGTTCTCACACTCATGGTGCGCCACATAGAACCTGGTGGGCCACATAGAACCTGGTGGGCCACATAGAACCTGTGCGTCTCATTGTTCTCACACTCATGGTGGGCCACATAGAACCTTTGCGTCTACTTGTTCTCACTCTCATGGTGGGCCACATAGAACCGGTGTGCCTACTTATAATCGGACGTGTTCTGCAGTCATCATCGACTTTTTGTAGCGATGGTTATTCCAAGTATAGGTAACGAGTGTCGGATTGACTGGTTATAACCAGAGTTGGCTGACGTCAGTGATGACTTCCCGGCACGCGGTAATTTGTGGATTATGAAGATAAAAGGTCATGAGATCTAAGCTTAGTCCGTTCAATTTATCTAGTGCCCTTTATAATGATTGAAGTTTTTGACATAAAGATTTGGTCGTATTTTAAAAACATAAAAAGTGTGTTATTTTCACATTATTATCCTAACAATTTTAGAGAAAAGCCACCCCTGTCAAAGTTGGGGGCGGGGGGGGGGGAGGGGTGCCTATAGAGATTGTTTCCGGTGGCTATTGTTTGAAAGGTGGGCTTTTTATCGGTGCTAGGTGTTTGTTGAGCACGGTTTTAAAAAAATCAAAATCTTGCCCCGTTTAGTTCATAGGCGCAATAAATAAGTAAGGAAATAGTAGAACAAGGTATGTGGAAGCTTGAATCGAAAGACAGGACAACAAGATAAGAAAGTTTCGTCAAAAAGCCTTTCTCGGCATACAGGACAAATGAAAATACGGCAAAAAATAGAAACTATATATATATATATATTTTTTTTTTTTAAAAACCTAAATGATCGCCACCGTGATTGCCGGAAGTTGTATTTTCAAAAACGAAGATTACCAGAAGTATGTATTATTACAATGATTAATGTGGTCTTAATGGACAAAAACATTTTGGAGATACGCAAGTGTAGCCCCCATGCAGGGATCCTAAATGCAGCTTTCACTTAGGGGCTCAAACTATCGCTTATTGATATCATTTATGAATCAAACTGTTTCCCAGCAATCATCGATTTTTGCAACCCCCCTGACCTCCGTGACGTCACGGCCCCTTGCTCTTAAAGTGCCAGCAATCCTAAAACATCTATTGACCAACCCACCGATGGACCCCCCCCCCAAACTTTTTTTCACCCACCAATGTACCCCCCCAATCACCCCCTCCCCTGCTGCCCGTTTGTCTAGCATATAAAACCCCACAATCCCATTCATCACGTGACCACGAATAGAAACATTGCAGGCGGTTTGAATAAGGTTGGGGAGGGGGGGGGCTTCCACGGTTAAATATAGGTTTATTTTTGGAGAGCTCCAATTATTATGTTTACAAACGTTGAGCCCTGGGCCAAGCAGGGCCAAGCATTTCTAGGTTCAAAGAAATAATTAAACTCAGATCATCCAATACGGGGGGGGGGGGGGGTACGATTGTTGCATTGATATCTTTCCCGGTACAATTGAGTTATCTGCCACTTTACGAGTGAATTATCTGTCTGTTACAAAAGTTCATTAAAAATAATATCATTTAGCGTAGTTATCGGGAATCATATTTTGCGTGCTCTCCGATATTGGACAACACAGGCAAACTACAGATGAGAGATTTTAAGTGTGTCGCTACATAAAGATCTATTCTTGCCATCAAGATCTATTCTTGCCTTCAAGATCTATTCTTGCCATCAAGATCTATTCTTTCCATCAAGATCCATTCTTGCCATTAAGATCTATACTTGCCATCAAGATCTATGCTTGCCATCAAGATCTATTCCTGCCATAAAGATCCATTCTTGCCATCAAGATCCATTCTTACCATCAAGATCTATACTTTCCATCAAGATCTATACTTGCCATCAAGATCTATTCTTGCCATCAAGATCTATGCTTGCCATGAAGATCTATTCTTGCCATCAAGATCCATTCTTGCCATAAAGATCTATACTTGCCATAAAGATCTATACTTGCCATCAAGATATATACTTGCCACCAAGATCTATACTTGCCATCAAGATCTATTCTTGCCATCAAGATCCAGTCTTGCCATCAAGATCTATACTTGCCATCAAGATATATTCTTGCCATCAAGATCTATACTTGCCATCAAGATCTATTCTTGCCATCAAGATCTATACTTGCCATCAAGATCTATACTTGCCATCAAGATCTATACTTGCCATCAAGATCTATACTTGCCATCAAGATCCATTCTTGCCATCAAGATCCATTGTTGCCATCAAGATCTATACTTGCCATCAAGATCTATACTTGCCATCAAGATCTATTCTTGCCATCAAAATCTATACTTGCCATCAATATCTATTTTTTTCATTTCAGACCTCCATTGTTCGATATTACATTTGATATAGTATTTATAAGGAAAACGAAGTTTTTAGTTGTTCTATATTTTTTAAAATTATTATGATTGTTTCTCGCATAAAACTTAAAGGTTTTTTTTTTTAATATATATTATTATTTATTTTTTTTTTTGTGGGGATGGGGGCTGATTTTGGCAATTTTTCTGAAGCAGGTGTATCAAAAAAGTATCAAAGTCGGGATCCTCTAATCCATGCCTGCATAACATACGGCCCGCCTGCCACATGCGGCCCGCTAGCACCCACTTTGTGGCCCGCGAAGTAATGAATTAATCTTTTTTCTTATTATTTTCTTAATAGCTTTCCCCCTGACCTTTTTTCTTTTGGCCCCCACAGGTCCTTTCTTATTTTCTTTTGGCCCGCTCACGTTTTTCCCAAAGTATTACGGCCCGCCTTACATTTTTGAGTTGTGCAGGCCTGCTCTAATCTATATAAAGTCTATCATACTACCACACACGCGTGATAGCATCTTATTACCAGACTAGGATTAACGGTGGAGGTTTTGTTTTAGACTTCTCAAGAAACTTCTGATATCCTTAAACAGTGTCGTGCCGTGATATTAGATGCAGTCATGAACTGGTCAAGCAGTGGTGTCCCGTAGAATAAGCTATCCCAATCATACACACACACACACACTGTTTGGCAGTTAAGCGATAACTTCTCGAGTTGGATGCTCGAGATTTTAAAGTTGAAATCATTTTGTTTTTAAAGCCATGATGCCCTCAAGAACCTTGTGAACCTTAGAAACGGTAAGCCAAAAGACCTAAGGGACAGACAAAGTGACCAATAGACCTAAGGGACAAGCAAAGTTACCAATAGACCTAAGGGACAGGCAAAGTTACCAATAGACCTAAGGGGCAGGCAAAATGACCAACAGACCTAATGGACAGACACAGTGACCAAAAGACCTAATGGACAGACACAGTGACCAAAAGACCTAATGGACAGACGCAGTGACCAACAGACCTAGTATTAGATATGTTAGTAATTTATCACATTCCTCTAGCACTAGATATGTAAGTAATATATCTCTGTCCTCTAGCCCTATTTATGAAAGTAATTTATCCCCGTCCGCTAGCACTAGGTATGTAAGTAATTTATACCTGTCGACTACCACTAGATATTTAAGTATTTTATCCCTGTCCGCTAGCAATAGTTATGCAAGTAATTTATTTATATCCGCTAGCACTAGTTATGTAAGTATATTAGCCTTGTCCGCTAGCACTAGATATGTAAATAATTTATCACTGTCCGCTAGCACTAGATATGTAAGTAAATTATCCCTGTCCGCTAGCACCAGATATGCAAGAAATTTCTAATTCTTCACTTCTTCATTTTTTTTTTTTTTTAAATAAGTAAATCAATAATTTGTTCAAATATCAAATTGTTAGTTTGCCAGAATCCGAGGTTTGTTGAGAATTGAACCCGGCCCTCTGTGGGACGTGAGTCACGTCTTATTCTGCTTGAGAACCACAGACATCAGCCTCTTCCTACTAATCTTACTTTCTGAAGATGATATTTTTAGCTGAATGTAATCTTTATTATTCCCTTTACAATTCGCGAGTTGTTTTTTGTTTTTTTTTCTTAGTGTCCTAGAGAATCTAGGTTCCAAACAATTCTCTGTTTCCACAGGACTGTCTTTGGGGCGTTGGTTACCCTGAAATCTAGGAACGTTTTGTAAGAACGACTGCGTAGCATTTAGTGAGAGTGACTACGTAACATTTTGTGAGAATGCCTGAAACGGTTTGAGAGCATGCCCACGTAACCTTTTGTGAGAAGGCATGTCACAGTTGGACAGAATGCCGGAAACGGTTTGAGAGCATGCCCACGTAACCTTTTGTGAGAAGGCATGTCACAGTTGGACAGAATGCCGGAAACGGTTTGAGAGCATGCCCACGTAACCTTTTGTGAGGAGGCATGTCACAGTTGGACAGAATGCCGGAAACGGTTTGAGAGCATGCCCACGTAACCTTTTGTGAGAAGGCATGTCACAGTTGGACAGAAGGCATGTCACAGTTGGACAGAATGCCTGAAACGGTTTGAGAGCATGCCCACGTAACCTTTTGTGAGAAGGCATGTCACAGTTGGACAGAATGCCTGAAACGGTTTGAGAGCATGCCCACGTAACCTTTTGTGAGAAGGCATGTCACAGTTGGACAGAATGCCGGAAACGGTTTGAGAGCATGCCCACGTAACCTTTTGTGAGAAGGCATGTCACAATTGGACAGAAGGCATGTCACAGTTGGACAGAATGCCTGTGTAACATTCTGTGGGTTTCCCCGTAACATTGGCGGCATGCGGCCAATCTGTTTAGCGAGAAAAATAATCCTATTTAGCTTGTCTTTGACGCAAGTCTCCTGTCGCAAATGGCGGCAATGTCCCGCCCCCGGGCACACGCGAGCCCCACAAGTTATACACGGGAGGGACAAGGACAGACGCAGCGAACTTTCTCCCCCTGTGTCGGAGTGGGAGTATGAGATGAGGGAGAGGCAAGAGGGGAAGGGAGCGGGAGGAGGGGGTGGAGGAGGAAGCAGAATCTGAATCACGGCTACCGTGAGAATGAAATGTTTTGAGCAGCAGAAATTCATCCCCCCCCCCTCGTGGCAGAATATGATGACGACGGGCACATTGCGATTGGTAGGCAGGCAAATGGCGGATGAACGGCGGCGAGAGTCGCTGTGATGAAGCTAAGATGGCGGGACAGAATGAAGGTGAACATTCAACAACTCCTGGACAACAATTTTTTGTTTAAATAAATCCTTTCAAAAATTTTTAATTGAGCAGAATGTGGGGGGGGGGGGGGGCTGAAAATTGAAAAAAACATGCCTAAAAGTAACGCATTTT
>CAXITT010000002.1:4293659-4317633 GCA_964033795.1 Lymnaea stagnalis | reverse complement strand
AGGGTGACAGATTGATGACACGCAGGTGGTCTACAGGTTGACATTTTGATGACACGCAGGTTGTCTACAGGTTGACATATTGATGACTCACAGGTTGTCTACAGGTTGACATATTGATGACACGCAGGTTGTCTACAGGTTGACATATTGATGACATGCATGTTGTCTACAGATTGATATATTGATGACTCGCAGGTTGTCTACAGGTTTGACATATTGATGACTAGCAGGTTGTCTACAGGTTGACATATTGATGACTCGCAGGTTGTCTACAGGTTGACATATTGATGACACGCAGGTTGTCTACAGGTTGACATATTGATGACACGCATGTTGTCTACAGGTTGACATATTGATGACTCGCAGGTTGTCTACAGGTTTACATATTGATGACACGCAGGTTGTCTACAGGTTTACATATTGATGACACGCAGGTTGTCAACAGGTTGACATGTTGATGACACGCAGGTTGTCTACAGGTTGACATATTGATGACACGCAGGTTGTCTACAGGTTGACATATTGATGACACGCAGGTTGCCCACAGGTTGAGAACCGCTGTTCTAGAAGATGTTAAAAAAACAAGATGGGTGAAGGCGCCATTCAATCCCGACAGTCGGATCGATCCTTACGTCCGCCCTCTATTTACCTTTCTTTCTTACTCCAGTATCGGTATACACATGGGTGGTTTCCGTGCATACATCGGATCGATACTGTGGTTTACTGTAGACATTTCTCCTATCATCTCTGTGCTAGATTGGCTATGTACTTTTCTTCTTAAGTATAGCGCAACGGAAACCGTAATTGTACCACTTGTACACTTGATGTATTGGCGTTGGATGATGATCTTGATGGCCCACTTGATGGTCCACTGGTACACTTGATGTATCAACGTGGGATGGTGAGCTGGATGGCCCAATTGTACACTTGATGTATTGTCATGGTATGGTGTGTTGGATGGCCCACTTGTACACTTGATGTATCGGCGCGGAATGGTGCACCAGATGGCCCACTTATAAACTTGATGTATTGGCATTGTATTGTGAGTAAATGGCTCACGTGTACACTTAATGTATTTGCGTGTATGGTGAGTCGGATGGCCCACTTGTTCACTTGATGTATTGGCGTAGTATGATGTTTTGAATGGCCCACATGTACGATTGCTTTTGTGGCTTAATATGATGAGTTGGATGGCCCACATTTACACTTGATGTAGTGGCGCTGTATGATGTTTTGAATGGAAAGGGCCCACAAGTACACTTGATGTATTGGCTTAGTATGATGAGTTTGATGTAATGGCGTGGTAGGCTGAGTTGGATGGTTCATCCTAAGACAGAATCTTGGAGTAAACATTTTTACGATGGCACTTCCTAGCCACATTGATGCAGCGTTTCAGTATAAATATGATTTACACATAACGTGTTAGCTTCTAAACTGTCATAAACATGTTACACTCTCTGCATGTTAAACCACCAAATATGTTCAACTCACTGTATATTAAACTCCTGGCTACGTTAGATTCAAAAATTTAAAACTCTTCACATGTTTAACTTACACATAATAAACGCCAAAATATAAACTCCAAAATATAAACTCCAAAATATGAACTCCAAAATATAAACTCCAAAATATAAACTCCAAAATTTAAACTCCAAAATATAAACTCCAAAATATAAACTCCAAAATAAAACTTTAAAATATAAACTCCAAAATATAAACTCCAAAATATAAACTCCAAAATATAAACTCCAAAATATAAACTCCAAAATATAAACTCCAAGACATAAACTCCAAAACATAAACTCCAATACATAATCTCCAAAACATAAACTCCAAAATATAAACTCCAAAACATAAACTCCAAAATATAAACTCCAAAATATAAACTCCAAAATATAAACTCCAAAATATTAACTCCAAAATATAAACTCCAAAATATAAACTCCAAAATTTACCAAAATATAAACTCCAAAATATAAACTCCAAAATATAAACTCCAAAATATAAACTCCAAAACGTAAAACTCAAAAAACCTTGAAAGCCAAACACAAAACTCTAAACAAAAAAAACACAAGCTGTAAACTTATAAAACTCCAGCCAGACCTATTGAACTCCTTGTATATTCAATGCCTCATGTGTTAAACTCTTAATATGTTGAACTCCAATAATCTTTAAACTCCTAATCCGCCAAGCTCCTTACACAGATAAAACCAAGCTGTCTCTATTGGGGGGTTGGGGGGGGGCGGGGGTTTGCCTCCCTTATCATGATTCCCCAAGTGTTTTCACACACGACTTCAAAGAATGATGGATGCAGTCCCTTTGCCTATCTTTGATTGGCTGAGAATTCTTCGTGCCCAACAGAAATGTGAGAGCGTCATGAATTTTTAACTGGATAACATATTTTAGCATTGGCACCTCATCCATAGTTTTGGTTTGCGTGAAGCCTCTTCTTGTGCTCCATATCTGTTGGCATCCCATGGGAATTTTAAGGACAAAGAGTTTAGCCACGGGGATAACTTAATGCTACATGCATCTCTGGCGAAGATTGTATTCAGGATTTGATAATTGACACACGCTGGGATCTCGTGACATTTGGAAGAAAAAAAAAAAATAAGATAAAGTCACGTAACCCCACGTTGGGCCTGGAGCTTTCGTTTTGGTCATTATCCACAGCAAGGCTTTTGACCCATGATCCAGGTCATTGAAAATTCATGCAGGCCGTTGACGCCTGATCAAGGTCATGTATACTTCATCCAGGTCTTGGAACGTTCACCTAAGTCATTGACATCCTTGACATCCTTGACATCCTTGACATCAATGACATCCATGACACCAACCAACATTTACTAACATCTACTATTTTGCTTACTGTCATAAAATTAAGATTGTGTTTTTACGAAGTCCAATGGGTCAGGTACTTGAAAGTCATATAGTCACTCGTCCAATGGGTCAGGCACTTGAAAGTCAAATAGTTACCCGCCCAATGCTTCAGGTACTTGAAATTTATATAGTTAGTTGCCCAATGGGTCAGGTACTTGAAATTTATATAGTTAGTTGCCCAATGGGTCAGGTACTTGAAAGTCAAATAATTTCCCGCCCAATGCTTCAGGTACTTGAAATTCATATAGTTAGTTGCCAAATGGGTCAGGTACTTGAAAGTCATACAGTTACTCGTCCAAAGGGTCAGGTACTTGAAAGTCATATAGTTACTCGCCCAATGGGTCAGGTACTTGAAAGTTATATAGTCACTCGTCCAATGGGTCAGGTACTTGAAAGTCATAAGTTATGTCCCATGGGTCACGTACTTGAAAGTCATATAGGTACTCGCTCAATGGGTCAGGTACTTGAAAGTCATATAGTTACTCGCTCAATGGGGCACGTACTTTAAAGTCATATAGTTAGTTGCCCAATGGGTCAGGTACTTGAAATTTATATAGTTAGTTGCCCAATGGGTCAGGTACTTGAAAGTTATACAGTTACTCGTCCAATGGGTCAGGTACGTGAAAGTCAAATAGCTACTCGTCCAATTGCTCAGGCACTTGAATGTCATTTAGTTACTCGTCCAGTGGCTGATGCATTTGAATGTCATTTAGTTACTGGTCCAACCAGTCATCCACTTGATGGTCATTTCGCTACTGGTCCAATGGGGCATGCACTTGATGGTCATTTCACTACTGGCCCAATGGGTCATGCACTTGATGGTCATTTCGCCTCTGGTCCAATGAGGCATGCACTTGATGGTCATTTCGCTACTGGTCCAATGAGGCATGCACTTGATGGTCATTTCGCTACTGGTCCAACGGGTCATGCACTTGATGGTCATTTCGCTACTGGTCCAATGGGTCATGCACTTGATGGTCATTTCGCTACTGGTCCAATGGGGCATGCACTTGATGGTCATTTCGCTACTGGTCCAATGGGTCATGCACTTGATGGTCATTTCACTACTGGTCAAATTGGTCATGCAATTGATGATCATTTCGCTACTCTTCCAATGGGTCATGAATTTGATGGTCATTTCGCTACTGATCCAATGGGGCATGCACTTGATGGTCATTTCGCTACTGATCCAATGGGGCATGCACTTGATGGTCATTTCGCTACTGATCCAATGGGGCATGCACTTGATGGTTATTTCGCTACTGATCCAATGGGTCATGCACTTGATGGTCATTTCGCTACTGATCCAATGGGGCATGCACTTGATGGTCATTTCGCTACTGATCCATTGGGTCATGCACTTGAAGATGAATAAAGTGCTTGACGATATTAAGAAATAAAATGAACTCGATAGTGAGGTCGTTAGATAAACATTCTTTCAAAAATATATGTACACAATAGCTTAAACATGCAGCGAAATATGTACACAATAGCTTAAACATGCAGCGAAATATGTACACAATAGCTTAAACATGCAGCGAAATATGTACACAATAGCTTAAACATGCAGCGAAATATGTACACAATAGCTTAAACATGCAGCGAAATATGTACACAATAGCTTAAACATGCAGCGAAATATGTACACAATAGCTTAAACATGCAGCGAAATATGTACACAATAGCTTAAACATGCAGCGAAATATGTACACAATAGCTTAAACATGCAGCGAAATATGTACACAATAGCTTAAACATGCAGCGAAATATGTACACAATAGCTTAAACATGCAGCGAAATATGTACACAATAGCTTAAACATGCAGCGAAATATGTACACAATAGCTTAAACATGCAGCGAAATGCATAAGATCTAGAGCAGGCCTGAACAACTCAAAATGTTAGACGGGCCGTAATACTTTATGAAAAACTTGTGCGGGCCGTAATACTTTATGAAAAACTTGTGTGGGCCGAAATACTGTATGAAAAACTTGTGTGGGCCGTAATACTTTATGAAAAACTTGTGCGGGCCGAAATACTGTATGAAAAACTTGTGTGGGCCGTAATACTTTATGAAAAACTTGTGCGGGCCGAAATACTGTATGAAAAACGTGTGTGGGCCGTAATACTTTATGAAAAACTTGTGCGGGCCGAAATACTGTATGAAAAACTTGTGTGGGCCGTAATACTTTATGAAAAACTTGTGCGGGCCGTAATACTGTATGAAAAACTTGTGTGGGCCGTAATACTTTATGAAAAACTTGTGCGGGCCGTAATACTTTATGAAAAACTTGTGCGGGCCGTAATACTTTATGAAAAAGTTGTGCGGGCCGAAATACTGTATGAAAAACTTGTGTGGGCCGAAATACTGTATGAAAAACTTGTGTGGGCCGTAATACTTTATGAAAAACTTGTGCGGGCCGAAATACAATAGGACGGGGGGAGTGAAGCTATTAAGAAAATAATAATCAAAAATAAAATTTCTTTAGTTCGCGGGCCGCAAGGTGGATGCTGGCGGGCCGTATGTTGTGCAGACATAGTCTGGATCAGGGGGTCTCCATTGATAGTTAATGTGGGCTGAAAAGTTTGGAGACCCCTCTGCTCTGAATCATAGCGTTTTCAAAGTTGTTAAAATAGAGTTAAGAAATGTTGAGTTAAGAAATGACGATTCTACAAAAATAAGAGTGCTTTTCATTGAGCTCCTGAGTTATGTCTTCTCAGCCCCAGCTCCCCTCCCCAGCTGTTCAAACTGTTAAATATTTTTTTTTCCTGTTCTTTTCTCAATTTGTACCCCTTGAATTGTTCAATTATTTCCCTTGCAGTGTTCAATTTCTTCCCCTGGATCGAGTTTTTTCCCTTGTGTTATTGAAGGGATTAAAGTGAATGCTGATTTACTGTTGGGGTGATCTGAGTGCACTGAGGGATCAACTTTAGTGCTCTGAAAGATAACCTTTAGTGCTATGAGAGATCAATTTTAGTGCTCACAGAGATCTAATATTTAGTGCTATGGGGATCAACTTTAGTGCTCTGAGAAATCAACTTTAGCGCTCTGAGAGATCAACTTTAGTGCTCTGAGTGATCAACTTTAGTGCTCTGAGTGATCAACTTTAGTGCTCTGATTGATCAAATTTAGTGCTCAGAGAGATCTAATATTTAGTGCTATGGGAGATCAACTTTAGTGCTCTGAGAGATCAACTTTAGTGCTCTGAGAGATCAACTTTAGTGCTCTTGAGAGATCAGCTTTAGTGCTCCGAGAGATCAGCTTTAGTGCTCCGAGAGATCAATTTTAGTGCTCTTGAGAGATCAGCTTTAGTGCTCTTGAGAGATCAACTTTAGTGCTCTTGAGAGATCAGCTTTAGTGCTCTTGAGAGATCAACTTTAGTGCTCTTGAGAGATCAACTTTAGTGCTCTTGAGAGATCAACTTTAGTGCTCTGAGAGATCAACTTTAGTGCTCTGAGAGATCAACTTTAGTGCTCTGAGAGATCAACTTTAGTGCTCTTGAGAGATCAGCTTTAGTGCTCCGAGAGATCAATTTTAGTGCTCTTGAGAGATCAGCTTTAGTGCTCTTGAGAGATCAACTTTAGTGCTCTTGAGAGATCAGCTTTAGTGCTCTTGAGAGATCAACTTTAGTGCTCTTGAGAGATCAGCTTTAGTGCTCTGAGAGATCAACTTTAGTGCTCTGAGAGATCAACTTTAGTGCTCTTGAGAGATCAGCTTTAGTGCTCCGAGAGATCAATTTTAGTGCTCTGGGTGATTAAGTTTGAACAGCTTGCCTATTCGTCCTTTTCTTCCCCCTTTCTGTTTTTTCCTTTATATCATACTGTCTGGTCTTCCTTTTCACCATCCTGTCTGTTCTTCCTTTACATCACCCCCGTCTGTTCTACCTCTACATCAATTTTTCCTTTCTATTCATCAACTTGTCTCTTCTTCCTATTCATCACCTTGTTTATTCTTCCTTTACATCACCCTGTCCACTCTTCCTATTCATCAACTAGATTCTTCCTTTACATCACCCTGTCCATTCTTCCTATTCATTAACTAGATTCTTCCTTTACATCACCCTGTCCACTCTTCCTA
Organism: Lymnaea stagnalis; assembly: GCA_964033795.1. Lineage (NCBI taxonomy): Eukaryota > Metazoa > Mollusca > Gastropoda > Lymnaeidae > Lymnaea > Lymnaea stagnalis. The sequence continues at coordinate 4,310,675 of CAXITT010000002.1, read as the reverse complement.
CTCATCACCCTGTCCGTCCTTCCTATTGATCACCTCGTTAGCAGCCACTTAAAATGTCTCCTAAAGACGCCCTTTTCACCGCCACACGTCCGTTTCCTAGTGACATCATTTTCTCGCGCGTCCTTCGAACTAACGTCAACATGAATGCAGGCATACTCTCTAAGCCTGCGTCTCCATGGCAACGGACCGAAGCCATCGATTTCCAATGGTTGAACGTTTGTGAATCCAATTCATTGACCTCCCCTTAGTATTCTTGTGACTACGTTAACTGGAACTTTCCCCGTGATTCTTGTGGGGGAGAGAGGGGGGGGGGCTTAAATGTTTACACCAAGGGTTCTCACAATGGGGTATATTGGTTTCACAATGGGGTATATTGGTTTTAGTTGCTTGAAAAAAAAGTGAATGTGAGATTTCACAGAGATACAGATATTTTTGTAAAGAAAATTGTGGAACAATATATGGGTGAAGCTTGAAACATAAAGACATCTTTCCCCCAGACTGCGACGAAGTCACAACAAACAGTTCCGGCTGGTAAAAACAAGAACAAAGTACAGAAGCTCCTCATTCCTGCCGAAGACAATAGGGGACTGGAACAAGCTTCCAAAAGCAACAATTGAGGCGGATACACTCGAGACATTTGTGTCTATTGCCTCCTGTATTCCAACCCCCAGTTCATAACACCACTGCTGAGTCGCCCTTGCAACCAGTGAAGTTTCCCATTGAAACCCATGGACAGTAACATCGCAAACCCCTCTGAAACATAGGAGCCAGAATGATCAATTCATTGATCGTGGGCCCTTAAAATGAAGAAGAAGAAGAAGAAGAAGAAGGACAATAGAATAAGAAAGTGTCGGCAAGTAGCCTTTCTAAGCAGACAGGAGAAATGAAGGTATTGTCAAGGAAGGTTCTTCCTTTATTGTCTTGTCTGTCTATTCAAGCTTCCACATACAGTGTTCTACTACTTCCTTCACACGGCTCGATTTCAATCTTTCACAAATACGTTATTAATTAAATCTCTGTGATCCGCATAGGACTAAGAGCACTGTGATCCACATAGGACTTAGAGCACTGTCATCCACATAGGACTTAGAGCACTGTCATCCACATAGGACTTAGAGCACTGTCATCCACATAGGACTTAGAGCACTGTCATCCACATAGGACTTAGAGCACTGTCATCCACATATGACTTAGAGCACTGTCATCCACATAGGACTTTAACTTAGTGCGACCAAATCATGAACTGGACAAAACGGGACACACCCAAGGAGGGTTGGGGTGGGGTACCCTCCAGCTAAAGAGGGGTCAGGGGGGTCTCTGCCGGAAACGGTTTATTGAAATATGCTCATTTTTAACTATTTTGAGCCCTAGGCATCTTTTAAAATGTACCTTCACTTTTGTTATGTAATTTAAACTGGGCATATCGTAAGCGAAAACAATAATTTTGCAGTGAATACCTATTTATTGATACATATTTGACAACATAATACAACACAACAAATTAAATTTCGCTAGCCTAGGATTTAAGTTGAGGATATTAGGCTGTTGTCCCAGCCATTGTTTAAAACCTCCTTCTTATCTAATATGTGAAAATGTGTTTGGGTTTTAAAGTGGGACATGTGGGCGTCCCGAGAGACTTTTCTACAGGACACGGGTACGATCGTGAAAAAACGGGACAATCCCGTTTTTACGGGACGTTTGGTCACCCTACTTTAACTGCTTTTATCCACACTGAGTGTGGATTTTTTAGCTACTTTAACACAATACGTTACCTCAGCTTCTCAAATCTGAAATACTAACAGAATGCCCCATTGAAACGAATCCCCCATTGTATAAAATACTCACATCATATAGAATACCTCCATCATATAGACTATCTCCATTATATAAAATACCTCATTTAAAAGACTACCTACATATATATAAGAATGAGCTATACCGACGTAACTCCAAAAAGCAGAACAGATTTAAGTACGTGCGGATTCCTAAAAACAATCATAGTTATTTTCTATTATTTTACGGAAATCGAAAAAATTTAAATCCGCTTTTATTTTAGTAAACGTTTAAGCATTATTATTATAAATTACAAATACTTTAAAGTATCAACTAATGAACTATTTTAAGCATTTTATATGTGTTTAAAAATTATGAAAACATTTTAAAAAAAAAAAAAAACGTGATCAAAGAATTACAAGGTAATCACATTTATCGGGAAAACCCAAACATCAGCCGTTTTAAGTGCATCTTTTGGTGCGTTTTTAATCTTGCGTAAGAAAATTTTTAATTAATTTGTTCTAAATAATCACGCAAATGACGTCATTGTGCGAACAGCCTATTTCTCCAAAACTCTCAAGTTTCTTTACATTTAATAACCATGCGTGGCAAAACGGATAATGTATTTTCCCTTCTAAAGAGTTAAGATTAATAAATTTTTAATTGTTAATAAAACACTCACATTTCAGCTGTGTATATTTTAACATTTAAAAAGTTTTGCCTTTTTTTATTCCAAAAATATACCTTTATTAAAATTATAACGTAATACAAAACTAACCTTTAAATATAATTCTAATAAGAAAATGAGGTTTAAGTCAATCAGTGCAACGCAACTCCATAGTTAAATAACATTCACTATTCCACTTATACCTCATAGAAATAAGAACGAACCATATGAAGTGCAAATTATTTTAGTTTGGGTATGGAAGGGACTACAATCCGATGGAAGATTTTTCTTAATTTATTTAAATCTGGGTGGGGGAGGGGTTGGTTACTTTGCCGCAGGCAGCACAAGATGGCTCTCAAAATAAAGGAAAAAATTTGATAAATTATTAACCTTCTTGGGTTCATACATTTCGGAGGTAGGAAATAGGATGTGACATTTTCACGTGGATGACAATATATTTAAATCCTATGGTATAACATTTGGGAAAAAAGAGATGTTACATTCTCTTTTACAAATATGGGTATGCCTAAGGTAGCACAAGAAATGTCTCAAAATAAAGGAATGATTTTGATAAATAATTAATTTTCTTGGGTAAATAATTGTCGTAGGTAGGAAATAAGCTGTGTAAATTGTTACGTGGATGACAATATAGTTAACTCCTACCGTATTACATTTGTGAAAAAGAGATGTTACATTCTCTTTTTGCAAATATGGGTATGTTCATTTTGCCCAAGGTTGCACAAGATACGTGTCAAAATAAAGGAATGAATTTTATAAATAATTAATTTTCTTGGGTAAATACATGTCGGAGGTAGGAAATAAGATGTGTACATTTTACGTGGATGTCAACATCGTTAACTCTTATGGAATTACATGTGTGAAAAAAAGAGATGTTAAATTCTCTTTTTACTAATAAACGTATGTTTACCAATTAAGAAAATCAATGCCGTTAACAAATCTTGGGTACATTAATATAAGTATACCCATCAATATAAAAACCCAATCATTTGACACACTTGAAAAATTAATTTAGAAAAATAGAGATTGGTTAATATTTACTTTCAAAAATTAATATAAATCTATATTTTTCTTGTTACTTTGCAAAAAAGTAAAGAGATTTGTATTTTATGAGAATAACCATTTACATTTTAAAAAAAAAACAACACTCAAATCTGTTCTAGACGTGGAAATCGGTCGCGCGATTCTTCTTTAGATAAAAGAATTCTTTGTTTTACGATTTTCTGATAATTTATACTTTTTTTTTAAAAAAGCAAAAATGTGTTAAAACTTTTGCTGAAGATATCAATATATATCGAATTCTAATAATAAAAAATATTTTATATCATATATAGAGTTTTTGGTGTAAATTTAAGGTAAGTTTTTTAAATAATTTTTAGAGAAAATAAGTTGCAATTCAAGGGCACGAAAAGGGGTAAATTTAAAGTATTTCCCTAACGTAGTAATTGTCCCTCAATTAACTTCTTTAATGACAAAAGTGATATAATTAGTGATAATTTAGACTGTGTAATTTAAGGTCATTTTAGAGGGGGGGGGGGAGTAGTTTAGGAGTGAAAGGGAGTAGGGTAGGCGTATAATATATAGCAGATAAATACTTCTCAAAACTTAATGATGTTAGAAACGTAAATATCATTACATTTTTAAAGTTATGAATTGTGACGAGTTTTTGCAATAGCAGTTAGAAATTATCGCAAAGGATCTACCATTAATATCCCGATAACATCGGGTCATTTATTCTAGTTATATAGAATACCTCCAAACACAGCTTAGAAAAAGTCCAATTGAAGCTATAAAAAATCCATACGTTATAATTTCCTTGCCCACCTTATCCTATAATCCAAGTGACTTGATCATAGTTATATGATCATAGTTACATCATCCTAATAACATGATCCTAGTTACATGATCCTAGCTACATGATCCTACTTACATGATCCCAGTTATGTGATCCTAGTTACATGATCCTAGTTACATCATCCTAGTTACATCATCCTAGTTACATTATCCCAGGTACATAATCTAAGTTACATGAACTAGTTACATGATCCTAATTACATAACCCTAGTAACGTGATCCTAGTTACATGATCCTAGTTACGTGATCCTAGTTACATGATAATAATTACATGATCCTAGTTACGTGATCCTAGTTAAATGATCCTAGTGACATGATCCTAGTTACGTGATCCTAATTACATGATCCTAGTTACATGATCCCAGTTACATGACCCTAGTTACGTGATCGTAGTTACGTGATCCTAGTTACATGATCCTAGTTACATGATTCTAGTTACATGATCTTAATTACATGACACTAGTTACGTGATCCTAGTTACGTGATCCTAATTACACGATCTTAGTTACATAATCTTAATTACATGACCCTAGTTACGTGAATTTAGTTACGTGATCCTAATTACATGATCCTAGTTACGTGATCCTAATTACATGATCCTAGATATATGATCCTAGTTACATGATTATAGTTACATGATCTTAATTTCATGATCCTAGTTACGTGATCCTAGTTAAGTGATCCTAATTACATGATCCTAGTTACATGATCCTAGTTACGTGATCCTAGTTTCATTATTCCAGTTATATGATCAACGTTAAATAATCGTAGTCATCCAATCTTAGTTGCATTACGCTAAACAAGTAATTTTTGTTTTATAATCCTGGTTACACTGGTTAAAAAATCGTGTCGTGTTTGGATAATCCTAGTTTCATGAGATCATTAAATATAATTTGAGATCCAGTCTTTTTGCTGGAAAAATGACATGTTACTTTTTTTAATGTAACAATTCATCTTACTTTATACAGCTCATTTTACTGTTATCATCTTTTTTGATTTTACCACCTCATCTTTATGTAACCGCTTCATCATAGATTAACCACGTCATCTTAATGTGACCACTTTATTTTACTGTAACCACTTCATCTAACTGCAACCACTTCATCCTAGCGTAACCACTTAACTTAACTGTGAACACTTATTTTTTTCTGTAACCACTCCATATTCCTGTAACCACTTCACCTTCCTGTAACCACTCCATATTTCTGTAACCACTCCATCTTCCTGTAACCACTTCATCTTCCTGCAACCACTTCATCTTCCTGCAACCACTTCATCTTCCTGCAACCACTTCATCTTCCTGCAACCACTTTATCTTGCTGCAACCACTTCATCTTCCTGTAACCACTTCATCTTCCTGCAACCACTTCATCTTCCTGCAACCACTTCATCTTCCTGTAACCACTTCATCTTCCTGCAACCACTTCATCTTCCTGCAACCACTTCATCTTCCTGCAACCACTTCATCTTCCTGCAACCACTTCATCTTCCTGCAACCACTTCATCTTCCTGCAACCACTTCATCTTCCTGTAACCACTTCATCTTCCTGCAACCACTTCATCTTCCTGTAACCACTTCATCTTCCTGTAACCACATCATCTTCATGTAACCACTTCATCTTCATGTAACCACTTCATCTTTCTGTAACCACTGCGATTCCACTTTCTCGCTCGTCGTATTCGGTGACGGCCGTTTCCCCCAGCGCGCTCCCCAAGGACTCGTCCAGTGACTCTCCCCTGGCCGTCGGCAGAGTGATGTCAGGTTTGCGTGGCGAAAGGTTGTTATTGTTTTTACATAATCTCCGCGCGCGTGCGTCTCCCCGGGGCACGAGCTTCGTGCGGCTGACACGCACGCGTGCTCAAAGCTCTGCCAACTAGGGACACTTTTTTTCAAATGCCTAATTTTAGGTTTGTTATTAGTGAGGAATCTCTTCCCCCCCCCCCCCACCCCAACCCCGAATTCCGTGCTTGCGTTCTAATAATATTCATTTGAGGTCTCCCATTTATTTTTTTGTTCCGAGTTTGTAATAACAAGGGTTAGAGATTATTATGTTAGGCAATTTTATAGATTAGATTAGCGTTAGGGTTATAATTAGGGTTAGGGTTAAAATTAGGGCTAGGGTTTGGGTTTTTATTGTTAGGCAGTCTCGTAGATTGGATTTGGATTGTGTTTAGAATTAGGGATCAGGGATGATATTTTAGGCAGTCTTCTATCTTGAATGAGAATTAGGTGAGGTTTTTTGTTGTTGTTAGGCAGTCTCGTAGATCTAATTGGGATTAGGGTAATTGGTAGTGTTTATAGTTTTAGGTGATCGAGCAAATTGGATTAGAGCAATCCCCCATTGAGGTGCTTTTCTGTTTGTTTTCATTACGTACTGCCCTTACAAAGATTACATTACGTTACATGACATTACATTACATTATAAGTTGCTAGTCCCAAACATCAAACCTGTCAACTTTGATTTGGGAGAAGGGGGAGACAACGGTCAGTCAGCTGCTCATCTACAAGACTTAACGATAGAACATATTTGTTAACATTCAGGTAACCAGACGTCGTGGTAGATCATGTGTTAACTTTCAGGTAACCAGACGTCGTGGTAGATCATGTGTTAACTTTCAGGTAACCAGACGTCGTGGTAGATCATGTGTTAACTTTCAGGTAACCAGACGTCGTGGTAGATCATGTGTTAACATTCAGGTAACCAGACGTCGTGGTAGATCATGTGTTAACTTTCAGAGGTTAAAATGTGGAACGTAAGAGTAAGTCAATGCTAAAAAATGTTGTCATCCAGGTGAAGGTTGCGGACAGTTGTAAGTTCTTACCTATCAACGAGTTATAGTAATCGTTTTAAGATATTTCAGATATAATGCTACTTAGTTTATTTTGTTTATCTTATGGCTCACTACTGCTCTGTACGCACTTTTGAATGTGTTGTGTGTTTGACAGTGCTAGTCAGCTAGTCCTGAGTTTCATAAGGGAAGTTTAATGATAAGCTGAGTTTTGTATTTATGACTAGGATCGAGTATTGTAACTTCGAGTCCTTCACTTTTTGCATATCCAAGGTACTGGATAACCAAGTGATAACAGACATTCTGTTTATCCTTAAGATTGTACACTATGGACCAAGTGATCATAGACATTCTATTTGTCAAGGGTACTGGACACTAAAGACGAATTGATCAGATAAATTCTGTTTATCTGGTCAACTGGATACTATAGACTCATGGATCACCCCGACAGTATGCTCATCCTGGAGACTGGATACTATGGTCAAAGCGATCACAGACACTCTGTTTATCAGGGGTGCTGGATACTATATACCAAGTGATCAAAGAAATTCTGTTTATCCTGGGAACTGGATACTAAAGACCACGTGATCACAAGTCTCTGTGTATCCCTTGGGACTTCACGTTGGGTCCGATGTTTGGCTTATTACCACAAGGGCACATAAAACTATTTCCGGCCCGCGGAAGAAGTGTCTCTAAAGACAAAACTACGTTTACATAGCAACTCAAACTCGGAAGCTAGTTATTTAGCTTGGAGTAGTTTCCAACGCTGGGGGGGGGGGGGAGGCAGGGCTGTCCCAGGGGGCAAAGCGAAAAATCAATGGATATTTCACATCAAATTTAGAGGCGCAACATCGTAGTCCGTCCTGGCACTCAGTATCGATCATTCGGCTTCAGTTGCCAGGTTTTCCCACATCTGAAGGCGCCAGACTAATATAANCCTGGAGACTGGATACTATGGTCAAAGCGATCACAGACACTCTGTTTATCAGGGGTGCTGGATACTATATACCAAGTGATCAAAGAAATTCTGTTTATCCTGGGAACTGGATACTAAAGACCACGTGATCACAAGTCTCTGTGTATCCCTTGGGACTTCACGTTGGGTCCGATGTTTGGCTTATTACCACAAGGGCACATAAAACTATTTCCGGCCCGCGGAAGAAGTGTCTCTAAAGACAAAACTACCTTTACATAGCAACTCAAACTCGGAAGCTAGTTATTTAGCTTGGGGGAGGTTCCAACGCTGGGGGGGGGGGGGAAGCAGTGCTGTCCCAGGGAGCAAAGCGAAAAATCAATGGATATTTCACATCAAATTTAGAGGCGCAACATCGTAGTCCGTCCTGGCACTCAGTATCGATCATTCGGCTTCAGTTGCCAGGTTTTCCCACATCTGAAGGCGCCAGACTAATATAAATATTTGTCGTGGAGAAACTGAGAAAAAAAAAATCAGTGTCACAAACATTTATTTTCTCGGTTTGAAAGCTGATGTCCGGTTGCTGTTGACCCTAAACCAAAAAGAGAAGACATTTTAGGGTGGGTTTTTGTCTTGTTCCAAGGTTTCATTTCCCTCCCCCCCCCTCAATCCCTCCACAATAACTCCCCAATACCTACCCAACCCACCCCACACACACACACCGCTCCCGGGGAATCTGTTTACTTGTCGTCATCCATGGTCATCATCTGAGTACAAAAAGGTAATGAAAAGGTTTAACTTTAACATTGTTAACTCATTTTTTTAAATTCATTTTCTTTTTCATTTTTTTTTGTGTGCATATTTTTAATTTTTAAATGGCCAATTCAAAATTTCATAAATGACTCTGGCCAAGTAAGCCTACATGACATAAATGGCTCTGGCCGAGAAAGTCTACATGACATAAATGGCTCTGGCCGAGTAAGCCTACATGACATAAATGGCTCTGGCCGAGTAAGTCTACATGACATAAATGGCTCTGGCCGAGTAAGTCTACATTACATAAATGGCTCTGGCCGAGTAAGTCTACATGACATAAATGGCTCTGGCCGAGTAAGTCTACATGACATAAATTGCTCTGGCCGAGTAAGTCTACATGACATAAATTGCTCTGGCCGAGTAAGCCTACATGACATAAATGGCTCTGGCCGAGTAAGCCTACATGACATAAATGGCTCTGGCCAAGTAAGCCTACATGACATAAATGGCTCTGGCCGAGTAAGCCTACATTACATAAATGGCTCTGGCCAAGTAAGCCTACATGACATAAATGGCTCTGGCCGAGTAAGCCTACATGACATAAATGGCTCTGGCCGAGTAAGTCTACATGACATAAATGGCTCTGGCCAAGTAAGCCTACATGACATAAATGGCTCTGGCCGAGTAAGTCTACATGACATAAATGGCTCTGGCCGAGTAAGCCTACATGACATAAATGGCTCTCGCCAAGTAAGTCTACATGACATAAATGGCTCTGGCCGAGTAAGCCTACATGACATAAATTGCTCTGGCCGAGTAAGCCTACATGACATAAATCGCTCCGGCCGATTAAGCCTACATGACATAAATGGCTCTGGCCGAGTAAGCCTACATGACATAAATGGCTCTGGCCGAGTATGTCTACATGACATAAATGGCTCTGGCCGAGTAAGTCTACATGACATAAATGGCTCTGGCCGAGTAAATCTACATGACATAAATGGCTCTGGCCGAGTAAGTCTACATGACATAAATGGCTCTGGCCGAGTTAGTCTACATGACATAAATGGCTCTGGCCACGTAAGTCTACCTTAGATGTACGAAATTAAAAAAAAAAATAAAACTGCTGTAATTGAAGCTTATCATTTCAATGATTTTGACATGGTATGTATTGACATGATATGTATTGACATGATATGTATTGACATGATATGGACATGATATGTATTGACATGATATGTATTGACATGATATGTATTGACATGATATGTATTGACATGATATGTATTGACATGATATTGACATGCTATGTATTGACATGATATGTATTGACATGATATTGGCATTATATTGCTATGATATGGTCATGATTTTTTCTTTTACTCAGATTTTGTGTAGCTGTAATCTCGACAGTTGAGCTAGTTTAATCCTCCAATGTCTAGCTAATTGTTCTTGAATTATCCAGTGAAAATTCTTCCCTGCAAAAAATCTATCAATAGACTTACCAGATGTGTCTAATGTTGTCTAAATACTTATTGGTGCAAAGAAACAATACAATTTTGATACTACCAGCCAAGATGATTAGACCAGCCAAGATGAATAGACCAGCCAAGATGATTAGACCAGCAAAGATGATTAGACCAGCCAAGATGATTAGACCAGCCAAGGTGATTAGACCAGCCAAGATGATTAGACCAGCCAAGATGATTAGACCAGCCAAGATGATTAGACCAGCCAAGATGATTAGACCAGCCAAGATGATTAGACAAGCCAAGATGATTAGACCAGCCAAGGTGATTAGACCAGCCAATATGATTAGACCAGCCAAGATGATTAAACCAGCCAAGATGATTAGACCAGCCAAGATGATTAGAAAAGCCAAGATGATTAGACCAGCCAAGGTGATTAGACCAGCCAATATGATTAGACCAGCCAAGATGATTAGACCAGCCATGATGATTAGACCAGCCAAGGTGATTAGACCAGCCAAGGTGATTAGACCAGCCAAGATGATTAGACCAGCCAAGGTGATTAGACCAGCCAAGGTGATTAGACCAGCCAACGTGATTAGACCAGCCAAGATGATTAGACCAGCCAAGATTATTAGACCAGCCAAGATGATTAGACCAGCCAAGGTGATTAGACCAGCCAAGATGATTAGACTAGCCAAGATGATTAGACCAGCCAAGGTGATTAGACCAGCCAAGGTGATTAGACAAGCCAACGTGATTAGACCAGCCAACGTGATTAGACCAGCCAACGTGATTAGACCAGCCAACGTGATTAGACCAGCCAACGTGATTAGACCAGCCAACATGATTAGACCAGCCAACATGATTAGACCAGCCAACATGATTAGACCAGCCAACATGATTAGACCAGCCAACATGATTAGACCAGCCAACATGATTAGACCAGCCAACATGATTAGACCAGCCAACACGATTAGACCAGCCAAGATGATTAGACCAGCCAAGATGATTAGACCAGCCAAGATGATTAGACAAGCCAAGATGATTAGACCAGCCAAGATGATTAGACCAGCCAAGATGATTAGACCAGCCAAGATGATTAAACCAGCCAAGATGATTAGACCAGCCAAGATGATTAGAAAAGCCAAGATGATTAGACCAGCCAAGGTGATTAGATAAGGTGATCAGACAAGCCAAGGTGATTAGACCAGCCAAGGTGATTAGACCAGCCAAGGTGATTAGACCAGCCAAGGTGATTAGACCAGCCAAGGTGATTAGACCAGCCAAGGTGATTAGACCAGCCAACGTGATTAGACCAGCCAAGGTGATTAGACCAGCCAACGTGATTAGACCAGCCAACGTGATTAGACCAGCCAACGTGATTAGACCAGCCAACGTGATTAGACCAGCCAACGTGATTAGACCAGCCAACGTGATTAGACCAGCCCACGTGATTAGACCAGCCAACGTGATTAGACCAGCCAACTTGATTAGACCAGCCAACATGATTAGACCAGCTACCATGAGTAGACCAGCCAACATGATTAGACCAGCCAACATGATTAGACCAGCCAACACGATTAGACCAGCCAACACGATTAGACCAGCCAACACGATAAGACAAGCCAACACGATTAGACCAGCCAACACGATTAGACCAGCCAACATGATTAGACCAGCTAACATAATTAGACCCACCAGCATAATGGGGCCAGCCAAAATGATTACACCAGCCAATATAATGAAACCAGCCAGCATAATGAGACTAGCCAAGAGGATGAGACCAACCAACATAATGAGACCAGCCAACATGATTAGACCAGCCGACATAATGAGACTAGCCAATATACTTAGACCAGCCAACATGATTAGACCAGTCAAAATAGTGAGACCAGCCAGCATAATGAGACCAGCCAAGATGATAAGACCAGTCAATATAATGAGACCAGCTAGCATTATGAGACCAGCCAGCATAATGAGACTAGCCAACATGATTAGAAAAGCCGACATAATGAGACCAGCCAATTTAATTAGACCAGCCAACATGATTAAACCAGCCAAGTTGATTAGAACACCTAACATAAGGAGACAAGCCAACGCAATTAGACCAGCAAACATAATGAGACTAGACAACATGGTTAGACCAGTCAACATAATGAGACCAGCCAAGATGATTAGACCAGCCAACATGATTAGACCTGCCAACATAATTAGACAAGCCAACATGATTAGACCAGCCAACATGATTAGACTAGTCACTATAATGAGACCAGCCTGCATAATGAGACTAGCCAAGATGATGAGACCAACCAACATAATGAGACCAGCCAACATGATTAGACCAGCCAGCATAATGAGACAACCAAACATAATAAGACCAGACAAAAAAATGAGACCAGCCAGCATAATGAGACTAGCCAACTTGATTAGACCAGCCGACATAATGAGACCAGCCAATATAATTAGACCAGCCAACACGATTAGACCAGTCAAAATAGTGAGACCAGCTAGCATTATGAGACCACCCAACATAATAAGACCAGACAAAATAATGAGACCAGCCAGCATAATAAGACCAGCCAAGATGATAAGACCAGTCAAAATAATGAGACCAGCTAGCATTATAAGACCACCCAACATAATAAGACCAGTCAAAATAGTGAGACCAGCCAGCATAATGAGACCAGCCAAGATGATAAGACCAGTCAAAATATTGAGACCAGCTAGCATTATAAGACCACCAAGCATAATAAGACCAGTCAAAATAATGAGACCAGCTAACATAATGAGACCACCCAACATGATTAGACCAACCGACACAATGAGACAAGCCAATATAATCAGACCAGCCAACATAATGACACCAGCCAACATGATTAGACCAGTAGACATAATGAGACCAGCCAAGATGATTAGACCAGCCAATATAATGAGACCAGCCAGCATAATGAAACTAGCCAAGATGATGAGACCAACCAACATAATGAGACCAGCCAACATGATTAGACCAGCCGACATAATGAGACCAGCCAATATAATCAGACCAGCCAACATAATGAGTCCAGCCAACATGATTAGACCAGCCGACATAATGAGACCAGCCAATATACTTAGACCAGCCAACATGATTAGACCAGTCAAAATAGTGAGACCAGCCAGCATAATGAGACCAGCCAAGATGATAAGACCAGTCAAAATAATGAGACCAGCTAGCATTATGAGACCAGCCAACATGATTAGACCAGCCGACATAATGAGACCAGCCAATATAATTAGACCAGCCAACATGATTAAACCAGTCAAAATAGTGAGACCAGCCAGCATAATGAGACCAGCCAAGATGATAAGACCAGTCAAAATAATGAGACCAGCCAATATAATTAGACCAGCCAACATGATTAAACCAGTCAAAATAGTGAGACCAGCCAGCATAATGAGACCAGCCAAGATGATAAGACCAGTCAAAATAGTGAGACCAGCCAGCATAATGAGACCAGCCAAGATGATAAGACCAGTCAAAATAATGAGACCAGCTAGCATTATGAGACCACCCAACATAATAAGACCAGTCAAAATAGTGAGACCAGCTAACATTATGAGACCACTCAACATAATTAGACCAGCCAAAATAATGAAACCAGCTAACATTATGAGACCACCCAACATAATGAGACCAGTCAAAATAATGAAACCAGCCAAAATAATGAGACCAGCCAGTCATTATAATGGTAACCATAACTCCACGCTGCAGTACTGCTGATGGATAACGACAGGCTTAGAATGGTGTGAGGGGGGGGGGCGGTGTTGGCTAGTAAGATTTAGGGAGTAATGGGGCGGCCAGCCAGATGAGGGAGGGAGGGAGTAATGGGGCGGCCAGCCAGATGAGGGAGGGAGGGAGTAAGGAGGCGGCTGGTGAGTGTGGGACTTAGGATACAGATTTTAAGACCTTAGCAATGTTTCTAGGGACATGTTGGCGCTGGTGCCTCGTTCTGGAGCAATGAGATGTAAGGAGAGGCTGTGAGAGCTACTGGGGAGAAGAACTCAGACTGATCTCAATGGTGGATTGCCCGACAGGATTTCGATAAACGGCTTTACGGTTTGAGACTGTAGAGCAATAATGTCAATGTTAGGTTGATGGTGGAAGTTGGTGGTAGCGGGGAGTGGGGGGGGGTGTGGGTGGCCGAGAAGGGTTATCGGGTGGTTGTGGAAGACTGAGAGGGCTTGGTGGGTAGTTGGTGATTGGTTAGTGGGTTGCTGAGAAAAGTTGGTGGGTGGTTGTTGGTTAGTGGGTTGCTGAGAAGGGTTGGTGGGTGATTAAAGCTAGTACTGCCCTTATAAGAATTTTCTGAAATCGTCTGCATGGAGCAACACTTGACCTGGGTTGCTAGTGGCTTCCAATGTGATATTATTGGCGTACGAGGTGATTTAAGTGGCTTCCCAGGTGATGTTAGAGGCGTCCAATGTGATGTTAGTGGCTCCTAAGGTGACATTAGTGGCGTTCATTGTAATTTTCGTGGTACCCCAGGTATGTTAGTGGCGTCCATTATAATTTTTGTGGTACCCCAGGTATGTTAGTGGCGTCCAAGATGATGTTTGTAGCGTCCAAGATGATGTTAGTGGCGTCCAAGCTGATGTTAATGGTGTCCAAGATGATGTTAGTGGCTCTTAAGGTGATGTTAGTGGCTCCTAAGGTGACGTTAGTGGCGTCCATTGTAATTTTCGTGGCGCCCCAGGTGATGTTAGTGGCGTCCAAGGCTACGTTAGTGGCGCCTAAGGTAATGATAGTTGCGCCCTAGGTTTATGTTAGTGGCGCCAAAGGTGATGTTAGTGGCGCCCAAGGTGATGTTAGTGGAGTCAAAGGTGATGTTAGTGGCGCCCAAGGTGATGTTAGTGGAGTCCAAGGTGATGTTAGTGGAGCCCATTGTAATTTTAATGGCGCCCCAGGTGACGTTAGTGGCGTCAATTGTAATTTTCCTGGCGCCCCATGTGATGTTAGTGGCGCCAAAGTTGATGTTAGTGGCGCCCGAGGTGATGTTAGTGGCGCCCGAGGTAATGTTAGTGGCGCCCAAGGTGATGTTAAACCAAGTGTATTTATTTCAGTTATATTTGGAGCATTTATTGTATTAATCTAGTTTATTATAAGAAGTGTCGCGAAAGCATTTGGAGACTTTCCCTTTCTGCAAACCTTGACGTGTCGGTTTTAAAACCACTAGCACGCAGGATTCAAAGTACAAGCCTGCTGTCAAAGATTAGAGATTTGGGTTACCTTAAAAATCATGACTATCGAGACGGACAGCTTGTTTGAGTTGACCTTGTAGGATTTAAAAAGGGGGGGGGGGGGGGGTTTTTCTGTCATTTTTTTTTTTTTTTTTTAAATTNTGACATTGGGTAGCAGTGTTTCTGACATTGGGTAGCAGTGTTTCTGACATTGGGTAGCAGTGTTTCTGACATTGGGTAGCAGTGTTTCTGACATTGGGTAGCAGTGTTTCTGACATTGGGTAGCAGTGTTTCTGACATTGGGTAGCAGTGTTTCTGACATTGGGTAGCAGTGTTTCTGACATTGGGTAGCAGTGTTTCTGACATTGGGTAGCAGTGTTTCTGAAATTTGATTCGAAAGAAATTTCGTCGACGGTGAATTGATTTTTTCTTTCAGTCTTTACGTTAAAATGTTGCTTCAAGTTTCTTTCTGAACGCATTATTTTGTTTGACTGATTAGTATCGTGCATTCAAAAAGACATTTGACGAAAATTTTAAGGTGCGAACTGTCTTTCGATCAAATTTCCGGTAACCGGAGAAAGTCAATTGCCCTTCACGCCCCTCCCCCCCCCCACCCCTCCCCTCCCCCCTCCCCCAGGGAGAAAAATGTGTACAGCGATAAAGCGAAAATATAATTTATCAAATAGAAACTACTAAAGTGTCATTTTCATTTTATTTTAAAAAATTAATTAATTAAATAAGTGAAATGTTGTCATCGGTCTAGTATCGCTACGCTCAAAATATTCGACAATGCGATTACGTAAGACAATTTCAAGATACAGCATTCGATTCTATATACATTAGGGTTCCAACAATAGGACGCATCCGATTATAAGACGCACCACTTCCTACCGCGGCTCACATTGTGGCGGTAGTTTGATGTGTTTAGTTTTTACAACCATTGATTCTTTTTGGAATCTCTCCTGGGTTGGGGGGGGGGGAGAGGGGGGGAATACGCTTGCCCTGATGACGAAAGTCAAAGCCCCCCCCCCCCCCCCCCCCTTTTCCCCCCCCCTTTGGGGAAAAAAAAAATTGTGTTCACCAATGTTCCCTCTAAGGTTTGTTGATTCGTGGGCAAAATCATAAAGTTGTGTGGACATTTTTTCAGCATCAATTTTTGTGTACGCAAAATTTTACAGCCTACAGACACACACACACACACTTTAGTGGAAATTAGCTGCGCGGTACTCAAAACTGCTGCGCGGCCTCCATGAGATTGCTGTTCACATAGAAAGCGAAATTATATTTTAAAAATAAAACAATGAAATTGTCATTTCTTTAAATATATACATATATATATTAGAGCCACAAGTGATACCCTTAATCTACAAAATGAAAGGGCAATGGTTGTACCAGTGTATCACTACGCTCAATAGAATTTGTGTTTTGAAAATATTTCTATACCTGTTTGTTTTTCAACATACCTAGTTTAAAGACCAACATTATGGGGAAGTGTGGCTCAAATCGAAAAAATAGCGCACATGTGGACTCTAAACCCACCCCCCCCACAAAAAAAA
>CAXITT010000002.1:4281910-4292957 GCA_964033795.1 Lymnaea stagnalis | reverse complement strand
TTATAAAATCAATTAATTTTTTGTTGGGCCAAGCCCCCCCCCCCCCGATAGTTTACATGTACCATACCAAAAATGGCCCCCCTCGCCTCTGATACATGGGGTTTATGTTGCACACCAAGAGAACCACTGTTAACGGCTGGAATCGGGTGAGATCGATAGTCTGCCGCCTTTGATATGGCCGTACCAGTCTCGTCAATACGAGAACCCCGCCCCTTCTCCTCTGTGTACCTCCTCCTCTTTCGTCTGCCCCTCCCAGCTATACTCCCGTGTGAGTAGCCTTCGTGTGACACCCTCACTCTCCCTCCCACCCTCCCTTTCCCACACTGATATTTCTATACTCACACGTGCACAAACACTCACTACTGAATACCATGTGTGTGTGTGTGTGTGTGTGTGAGGGCCCTGAGAGGCACAGAGGTGGTCCGACTTTCGACCAACATTCCGAGATGTACTCAGGCAAGTGTTGGTGTTTTCATTAGCTGCTGCCCTGCCTGGATGGCTCCAGTGCCCGCTAATTGCGACCTGGTTGTGTTATTTATAGAAGTGATCTCATATAGGGTCGAGGGTAACACTGTAAACAATTCTTCGGGGTTTGTGGATATTACATTGTAGCCCTTTGTTTTAGTTTGAGGATATTACACGGTGGCCCAAAGTTTTAAATTGAGGATATTACACTGAAGCCCTTTGTTTTAGGTTGAGCATATTACATTGTATCCAATAGTATCAGGTTGAGGATATTACATACTTTGTTTAAAGATGTAAGGAAGCTTAGTAAGACAATTAGCAACCAATGTGTTGTATGACATAATCCATGGCTTTGTGTAACAAACTGTTGTATGATATTTGCCATGACTATTTGTCGCCAATGTGCCTTGCTTCATTTACCCGCGTCACCAATCATAAATTATAAGTTAATTTCAAAGTTTGTCACTTATGCCTGGATATGTTTAGGCATCTAAACCAATGCTTGAGACTCAAGATGTTTGATTTCTTGATATGTTTAGACATCTAAACCAATGCTTGAGACTCAAGATGTTTGATTTCTTGATATGTTTAGACATCTAAACCAATGCTTGAGACTCAGATGTTTGATTTCTGGATATGTTTAGACATCTAAACCAATGCTTGAGACTCAAGATGTTTGATTTCTTGATATGTTTAGACATCTAAACCAATGCTTGAGACTCAAGATGTTTGATTTCTGGATATGTTTAGACATCTAAACCAATGCTTGAGACTCAAGATGTTTGATTTCTTGATATGTTTAGACATCTAAACCAATGCTTGAGACTCAGATGTTTGATTTCTGGATATGTTTAGACATCTAAACCAATGCTTGAGACTCAAGATGTTTGATTTCTGGATATGTTTAGACATCTAAACCAATGCTTGAGACTCAAGATGTTTGATTTCTGGATATGTTTAGACATCTAAACCAATGCTTGAGACTCAAGATGTTTGATTTCTGGATATGTTTAGACATCTAAACCAATGCTTGAGACTCAAGATGTTTGATTTCTGGATATGTTTAGACATCTAAACCAATGCTTGAGACTCAAGATGTTTGATTTCTGGATATGTTTAGACATCTAAACCAATGCTTGAGACTCAAGATGTTTGATTTCTGGATATGTTTAGACATCTAAACCAATGCTTGAGACTCAAGATGTTTGATTTCTGGATATGTTTAGACATCTAAACCAATGCTTGAGACTCAAGATGTTTGATTTCTGGATATGTTTAGACATCTAAACCAATGCTTGAGACTCAAGATGTTTGATTTCTGGATATGTTTAGACATCTAAACCAATGCTTGAGACTCAAGATGTTTGATTTCTGGATATGTTTAGACATCTAAACCAATGCTTGAGACTCAAGATGTTTGATTTCTGGATATGTTTAGACATCTAAACCAATGCTTGAGACTCAAGATGTTTGATTTCTGGATATGTTTAGACATCTAAACCAATGCTTGAGACTCAAGATGTTTGATTTCTGGATATGTTTAGACATCTAAACCAATGCTTGAGACTCAAGATGTTTGATTTTTGGATATGTTTAGACATCTAAACCAATGCTTGAGACTCAAATGTTTGATTCCTTGATATGTTTAGACATCTAAACCAATGCTTGAGACTCAAGATGTTCGATTTCTGGATATGTTTAGACATCTAAACCAATGCTTGAGACTCAAGATGTTCGATTTCTGGATATGTTTAGACATCTTAACCAATGCTTGAGACTCAAATGTTTGATTTCTTGATATGTTTAGACATCTAAACCAATGCTTGAGACTCAAGATGTTCGATTTCTGGATATGTTTAGACATCTTAACCAATGCTTGAGACTCAAATGTTTGATTTCTGGATATGTTTAAACATCTAAACCAATGCTTGAGACTCAAGATGTTCGATTTCTGGATATGTTTAGACATCTTAACCAATGCTTGAGACTCAAATGTTTGATTTCTGGATATGTTTAGACATCTTAACCAATGCTTGAGACTCAAATGTTTGATTTCTGGATATGTTTAGACATCTAAACCAATGCTTGAGACTCAAGATGTTTGATTTCTGGATATGTTTAGACATCTAAACCAATGCTTGAGACTCAAGATGTTTGATTTCTGGATATGTTTAGACATCTAAACCAATGCTTGAGACTCAAGATGTTTGATTTCTGGATATGTTTAGACATCTAAACCAATGCTTGAGACTCAAGATGTTTGATTTCTGGATATGTTTAGACATCTAAACCAATGCTTGAGACTCAAGATGTTTGATTTCTGGATATGTTTAGACATCTAAACCAATGCTTGAGACTCAAGATGTTTGATTTCTGGATATGTTTAGACATCTAAACCAATGCTTGAGACTCAAGATGTTTGATTTCTGGATATGTTTAGACATCTAAACCAATGCTTGAGACTCAAGATGTTTGATTTCTGGATATGTTTAGACATCTAAACCAATGCTTGAGACTCAAGATGTTTGATTTCTGGATATGTTTAGACATCTAAACCAATGCTTGAGACTCAAGATGTTTGATTTCTGGATATGTTTAGACATCTAAACCAATGCTTGAGACTCAAGATGTTTGATTTCTGGATATGTTTAGACATCTAAACCAATGCTTGAGACTCAAGATGTTTGATTTCTGGATATGTTTAGACATCTAAACCAATGCTTGAGACTCAAGATGTTTGATTTCTGGATATGTTTAGACATCTAAACCAATGCTTGAGACTCAAGATGTTTGATTTCTGGATATGTTTAGACATCTAAACCAATGCTTGAGACTCAAGATGTTTGATTTCTGGATATGTTTAGACATCTAAACCAATGCTTGAGACTCAAGATGTTTGATTTCTGGATATGTTTAGACATCTAAACCAATGCTTGAGACTCAAGATGTTTGATTTCTGGATATGTTTAGACATCTAAACCAATGCTTGAGACTCAAGATGTTCGATTTCTGGATATGTTTAGACATCTTAACCAATGCTTGAGACTCAGATGTTTGATTTCTGGATATGTTTAGACATCTTAACCAATGCTTGAGACTCAGATGTTTGATTTCTGGATATGTTTAGACATCTAAACCAATGCTTGAGACTCAAGATGTTTGATTTCTGGATATGTTTAGACATCTAAACCAATGCTTGAGACTCAAGATGTTCGATTTCTGGATATGTTTAGACATCTTAACCAATGCTTGAGACTCAAGATGTTTGATTTCTGGATATGTTTAGACATCTAAACCAATGCTTGAGACTAAAGATGTTCGATTTCTGGATATGTTTAGACATCTTAACCAATGCTTGAGACTCAAGATGTTTGATTTCTGGATATGTTTAGACATCTTAACCAATGCTTGAGACTCAAGATGTTTCATTTCTGGATATGTTTAGACATCTAAACCAATGCTTGAGACTCAAATGTTTGATTTCTGGATATGTTTAGACATCTAAACCAATGAGTGAGACTCAAGATGTTTGATTTCTGGATATGTTTAGACATCTAAACCAATGCTTGAGACTCAAATGTTTGATTTCTGGATATGTTTAGACATCTAAACCAATGCTTGAGACTCAGATGTTTGATTTCTTGATATGTTTAGACATCTAAACCAATGCTTGAGACTCAGATGTTTGATTTCTTGATATGTTTAGACATCTTAACCAATGCTTGAGACTAAAGATGTTTGATTTCTGGATATGTTTAGACATCTAAACCAATGCTTGAGACTCAGATGTTTGATTTCTGGATATGTTTAGACATCTAAACCAATGCTTGAGACTTAAGATGTTCGATTTCTGGATATGTTTAGACATCTAAACCAATGCTTGAGACTAAAGATGTTTGATTTCTGGATATGTTTAGACATCTTAACCAATGCTTGAGACTCAAGATGTTCGATTTCTGGATATGTTTAGACATCTTAACCAATGCTTGAGACTCAAGATGTTTGATTTCTGGATATGTTTAGACATCTAAACCAATGCTTGAGACTCAAGATGTTCGATTTCTGGATATGTTTAGACATCTTAACCAATGCTTGAGACTCAAGATGTTTGATTTCTGGATATGTTTAGACATCTAAACCAATGCTTGAGACTCAAGATGTTTGATTTCTGGATATGTTTAGACATCTAAACCAATGCTTGAGACTCAAGATGTTTGATTTCTGGATATGTTTAGACATCTAAACCAATGCTTGAGACTCAAGATGTTTGATTTCTGGATATGTTTAGACATCTAAACCAATGCTTGAGACTCAAGATGTTTGATTTCTGGATATGTTTAGACATCTAAACCAATGCTTGAGACTCAAGATGTTTGATTTCTGGATATGTTTAGACATCTAAACCAATGCTTGAGACTCAAGATGTTTGATTTCTGGATATGTTTAGACATCTAAACCAATGCTTGAGACTCAAGATGTTTGATTTCTGGATATGTTTAGACATCTAAACCAATGCTTGAGACTCAAGATGTTTGATTTCTGGATATGTTTAGACATCTAAACCAATGCTTGAGACTCAAGATGTTTGATTTCTGGATATGTTTAGACATCTAAACCAATGCTTGAGACTCAAGATGTTTGATTTCTGGATATGTTTAGACATCTAAACCAATGCTTGAGACTCAAGATGTTTGATTTCTGGATATGTTTAGACATCTAAACCAATGCTTGAGACTCAAGATGTTTGATTTCTGGATATGTTTAGACATCTAAACCAATGCTTGAGACTCAAGATGTTTGATTTCTGGATATGTTTAGACATCTAAACCAATGCTTGAGACTCAAGATGTTTGATTTCTGGATATGTTTAGACATCTAAACCAATGCTTGAGACTCAAGATGTTTGATTTCTGGATATGTTTAGACATCTAAACCAATGCTTGAGACTCAAGATGTTTGATTTCTGGATATGTTTAGACATCTAAACCAATGCTTGAGACTCAAGATGTTTGATTTCTGGATATGTTTAGACATCTAAACCAATGCTTGAGACTCAAGATGTTTGATTTCTGGATATGTTTAGACATCTAAACCAATGCTTGAGACTCAAGAAGTTTGATTTCTGGATATGTTTAGACATCTAAACCAATGCTTGAGACTCAAGATGTTTGATTTCTGGATATGTTTAGACATCTAAACCAAAGCTTGAGACTCAAGAAGTTTGATTTCTGGATATGTTTAGACATCTAAACCAATGCTTGAGACTCAAGATGTTCGATTTCTGGATATGTTTAGACATCTTAACCAATGCTTGAGACTCAAGATGTTCGATTTCTGGATATGTTTAGACATCTAAACCAATGCTTGAGACTCAAGAAGTTTGATTTCTGGATATGTTTAGACATCTAAACCAATGCTTGAGACTCAAGATGTTCGATTTCTGGATATGTTTAGACATCTTAACCAATGCTTGAGACTCAGATGTTTGATTTCTGGATATGTTTAGACATCTAAACCAAAGCTTGAGACTCAAGATGTTTGATTTCTGGATATGTTTAGACATCTAAACCAATGCTTGAGACTCAGATGTTTGATTTCTTGATATGTTTAGACATCTTAACCAATGCTTGAGACTCAAGATGTTCGATTTCTGGATATGTTTAGACATCTAAACCAATGCTTGAGACTCAAGAAGTTTGATTTCTGGATATGTTTAGACATCTAAACCAATGCTTGAGACTCAAGATGTTCGATTTCTGGATATGTTTAGACATCTTAACCAATGCTTGAGACTCAGATGTTTGATTTCTGGATATGATTAGACATCTAAACCAAAGCTTGAGACTCAAGATGTTTGATTTCTGGATATGTTTAGACATCTAAACCAATGCTTGAGACTCAGATGTTTGATTTCTGGATATGTTTAGACATCAAAACCAAAGCTTGAGACTCAAGATGTTTGATTTCTGGATATGTTTAGACATCTAAACCAATGCTTGAGACTCAAGATGTTTGATTTCTGGATATGTTTAGACATCTAAACCAAAGCTTGAGACTCAAGATGTTTGATTTCTGGATATGTTTAGACATCTAAACCAATGCTTGAGACTCAAGATGTTTGATTTCTGGATATGTTTAGACATCTAAACCAATGCTTGAGACTCAAGATGTTTGATTTCTGGATATGTTTAGACATCTAAACCAATGCTTGAGACTCAAGATGTTTGATTTCTGGATATGTTTAGACATCTAAACCAATGCTTGAGACTCAAGAAGTTTGATTTCTGGATATGTTTAGACATCTAAACCAATGCTTGAGACTCAATATGTTCGATTTCTGGATATGTTGAGACATCTAAACCAATGCTTGAGACTCAAGATGTTTGATTTCTGGATATGTTTAGACATCTAAACCAATGCTTGAGACTCAAGATGTTTGATTTCTGGGTATGTTTAGACATCTAAACCAATGCTTGAGACTCAAGATGTTTGATTTCTGGATATGTTTAGACATCTTAACCAATGCTTGAGACTCAAGATGTTCGATTTCTGGATATGTTTAGACATCTTAACCAATGCTTGAGACTCAAGATGTTTGATTTCTGGGTATGTTTAGACATCTAAACCAATGCTTGAGACTCAAGATGTTTGATTTCTGGATATGTTTAGACATCTTAACCAATGCTTGAGACTCAAGATGTTTGATTTCTGGATATGTTTAGACATCTTAACCAATGCTTGAGACTCAAGATGTTTGATTTCTGGATATGTTTAGACATCTAAACCAATGCTTGAGACTCAAGATGTTTGATTTCTGGGTATGTTTAGACATCTAAACCAATGCTTGAGACTCAAGATGTTTGATTTCTGGATATGTTTAGACATCTAAACCAATGCTTGAGACTCAAGATGTTTGATTTCTGGATATGTTTAGACATCTAAACCAATGCTTGAGACTCAAGATGTTTGATTTCTGGATATGTTTAGACATCTAAACCAATGCTTGAGACTCAAGATGTTTGATTTCTGGATATGTTTAGACATCTAAACCAATGCTTGAGACTCAAGATGTTTGATTTCTGGATATGTTTAGACATCTAAACCAATGCTTGAGACTCAAGATGTTTGATTTCTGGATATGTTTAGACATCTAAACCAATGCTTGAGACTCAAGATGTTTGATTTCTGGATATGTTTAGACATCTAAACCAATGCTTGAGACTCAAGATGTTTGATTTCTGGATATGTTTAGACATCTAAACCAATGCTTGAGACTCAAGATGTTTGATTTCTGGATATGTTTAGACATCTAAACCAATGCTTGAGACTCAAGATGTTTGATTTCTGGATATGTTTAGACATCTAAACCAATGCTTGAGACTCAAGATGTTTGATTTCTGGATATGTTTAGACATCTAAACCAATGCTTGAGACTCAAGATGTTTGATTTCTGGATATGTTTAGACATCTAAACCAATGCTTGAGACTCAAGATGTTTGATTTCTGGATATGTTTAGACATCTAAACCAATGCTTGAGACTCAAGATGTTTGATTTCTGGATATGTTTAGACATCTTAACCAATGCTTGAGACTCAAGATGTTTGATTTCTGGATATGTTTAGACATCTAAACCAATGCTTGAGACTCAAGATGTTTGATTTCTGGGTATGTTTAGACATCTTAACCAATGCTTGAGACTCAAGATGTTTGATTTCTGGATATGTTTAGACATCTTAACCAATGCTTGAGACTCAAGATGTTTGATTTCTGGATATGTTTAGACATCTAAACCAATGCTTGAGACTCAAGATGTTTGATTTCTGGATATGTTTCGACATCTAAACCAATGCTTGAGACTCAAGAAGTTTGATTTCTTGATATGTTTAGACATCTAAACCAAAGCTTGAGACTCAAGATGTTCGATTTCTGGATATGTTTAGACATCTAAACCAATGCTTGAGACTCAAGATGTTTGATTTCTGGATATGTTTAGACATCTAAACCAATGCTTGAGACTCAAGATGTTTGATTTCTGGGTATGTTTAGACATCTAAACCAATGCTTGAGACTCAAGATGTTTGATTTCTGGATATGTTTAGACATCTAAACCAATGCTTGAGACTCAAGATGTTTTATTTCTGGATATGTTTAGACATCTAAACCAATGCTTGAGACTCAAGATGTTTGATTTCTGGATATGTTTAGACATCTAAACCAATGCTTGAGACTCAGATGTTTGATTTCTGGATATGTTTAGACATCTAAACCAATGCTTGAGACTCAAGATGTTTGATTTCTGGATATGTTTAGACATCTAAACCAATGCTTGAGACTCAAGATGTTTGATTTCTGGATATGTTTAGACATCTAAACCAATGCTTGAGACTCAAGATGTTTGATTTCTGGATATGTTTAGACATCTAAACCAATGCTTGAGACTCAAGATGTTTGATTTCTGGATATGTTTAGACATCTAAACCAATGCTTGAGACTCAGATGTTTGATATCTGGATATGTTTCGACATCTAAACAATGCTTGAGACTGTGGGGGATAAATGCCCCGATGTGGCTTTTACATCGAACTTTCACGGACCAGTATCGTGATGCAGATCAGAAGCCCTCCACGGGCTGCAGTGCCAAGGATGATAATGAAGCATCGCCCAGTAACATATCCACTTTAGCCAACTGTTTTCAAAGCCAACTACACATGTGTTCAATTCTAGAAGTTCACCAATACGCTGATGCCTCATTATTTATTTCTCTTTCAAAATTTTACCAAAACCCGTTAAGACTTCGGTTCTTTCTATTCCGCAGCTTCGATGTATCGGTTTAAATGGTGTCCAACGTTAGGGATTTTAAATGGACGAATCGATACCAATGCGAGTTTCGAGGTGTTACCACTATGCGCTGATTCGATTATTATTTTTTTAAAACCAATTGAAGGCAGTTAAATATTTGTGGAGGCTTTTCGAAAATCAATACAGCCTTTATAGGCAACAGTATAGAGACGGTCTCACTCATTCATGTTATCTCTCTAACTATTTTGAATTCAGCAACAGTTTTATGGTATCCAATGGGGGATAAGCCATTGAATACCCTACTCGGCGGAGAAATGGATTCATTAGATGTGTGCTGCCCATTTTTTTTTTTAATTTTTTGGGGGGGTGGGGGGGGTGGATTAACCGAATATTGTCCTTCTTGGTGAAATAGCAGTTGTCTGCCCTTGTTGTTTTGAGGAATGGTGAGTTGTTTACCCTTATGTGTGAGTGGTGTTTACTTAAAGCAATCGAAATCGTTAGGGCTCGGATTACCGTAAAGCAGTGGTCTACTAACCTTTTAAACAGGGGTCCAGTTCTTTGGTCCTCGGGCACGGACGGACGCTGAAATAGTTTGAAACAAAGTTGAACGATTTCCAGTGCACAACGAAACATCTTATTTCTTGTGCAAAAAAAAAATGAAATTATTATGATTATTATTATGATTATGATTATTATTATTATTGAAAATGAAGCGCAAGTTTAATTGACGAAACTTACTTGTAATTAAATGGAGATAAAGTGGTTAGCTTAAGATATGGACAAATTCCTGTTCCTCGCTTGTGATATGGTTAACTTCCTGTTCATCGCTTGTGATATGGTTAACTTCCTGTTCCTCGCTTGTGATATGATTAACTTCCTGTTCCTGGCTTGTGATATGGTTAACTTCCTGTGATTTACATTGTTTCTCTCAATGTGCACAGGTGACCTAGCATGTGATTTACATTGTTTCTCTCAATGTGCACAGGTGACCTAGCATGTGATTTACATTGTTTCTCTCAATGTGCACAGGTGACCTAACATGTGATTTACATTGTTTCTCTCAATGTGCACAGGTGACCTAGCATGTTATTTACATTGTTTCTCTCAATGTGCACTGGTCACCTAGCATGTGATTTACATTGTTTCTCTCAATGTGCACAGTGACCTAGCATGTTATTTACATTGTTTCTCTCAATGTGCACTGGTCACCTAGCATGTGATTTACATTGTTTCTCTCAATGTGCACAGTGACCCAACATGTGATTTACATTGTTTCTCTCAATGTGCATGGGTGACCTAACATGTGATTAACATTGTTTCTTTCAATTTGCACTGGTGACGTAACATGTGATTATCATTGTTTCTCTCAATGTGCACAGGTGACCCAACATGTGATTTACATTGTTTCTTTCAATGTGCACAGGTGACCCAACATGTGATTTACATTGTTTCTTTCAATGTGCACAGGTGACCCAACATGTGATTTACATTTTTTTCTGTCAATGTGCTCGGGTGACTCAACATTTGATTATCATTGTTTCTCTTAATGTGCACAGGTGACCAAACATGTGATTTACATTGTTTCTCTTAATGTCCTCGGGTGACTTAACATGTGATTAACATTGTTTTACTCACGTATTGTCTTTCTGCCATCGTCACGTGATGTTTGTCACGCGCCATGTCTTCCAATCACGGCGCTCCATTCGCTCTTATTATAAAATATCGAGCGACAAGAGCGTGCTGGAAACAACGGATTTGGGGGGGGGGGGGGGGTGAGGGGGGG
>CAXITT010000002.1:4269586-4281854 GCA_964033795.1 Lymnaea stagnalis | reverse complement strand
GAAGGGGGGAGGATGAACGGCTGGGAAGTGATGGAGAAGGGGACGTGAAGGAGCGGGAGAGAAGTGAAGGAGGGGGGTGGGGAAGTGAAGCAGGGTGAGTGAAATGAAGAAAGGGGAGGGGGGTGGGGATTAAACAATTGACATGATTTTTTTTCTGTCTGAAATTATTTGAAGGACACGTTCGCGTAAGCTAAGATGGTGCGGCTTAAAACTAGTGTTCCATGGTACCGGTGCTTGTTCAAGTGCGCAGTCAATGCTATTTCTTTTTAACGACAGGTCCATTCAGGCGTGGGGAATAACTCTAGCATCTGTTTCATGTGGACACAGATTAGGAATCGTACGTGACACGGTGTTGTGTTGTGTTGCTGAGGCTCGCATGAAGGTGGCTCACCGCCCTACCACAACGCTGCAACATCAACTCGCAACGCAACCACGTGAAACATTTTACACGGCAATTCTCTTGTTTACACCACTACCGAGTTTGGCTGTGAGAGTATGAGAGGAATCAGCTGGCCAATCAGAGCTCCACGTTTAGCGTTATTCGCTTTTCCATTGTTATTTCGTGGATGAATTTTTTGGAATGGTTTCATTTGATTGATTTGGCAATGGACAAGTCACATCCAATGTTTGGTCTGAGCGCCGGTAGAGTTTGTTGGAGATTTGGTGACAACTAAGTACCAAAGTTGTCTTTCTTGGAGGTTGTGTAACAACTAAGTACCAAAGTTGTCTTTCTTGGAGGTTGTGTAACAACTAAGTACCAAAGTTGTCTTTCTTGGAGATTGTGTGACAACTAAGTACC
The DNA here is from genome assembly GCA_964033795.1 of Lymnaea stagnalis. Lineage (NCBI taxonomy): Eukaryota > Metazoa > Mollusca > Gastropoda > Lymnaeidae > Lymnaea > Lymnaea stagnalis. Next base: position 4,281,055 of record CAXITT010000002.1, on the reverse strand, counting down.
AAAGTTGTCTTTCTTGGAGGTTGTGTGACAACTAAGTACCAAAGTTGTCTTTCTTGGAGTTTGTGTAACAACTAAGTGCCAAAGTTGTCTTTCTTGAAGGTTTTGCGAAAGTCCCAAAGTTGTCTTTCTTGGAGGATTGTGCGACAACTAGGTCCCAAAGTTGTCTTTCTTTGAGGTTGTGCGACAACTAAGCACCAAAGTTGTCTTTCTTGGAGGTTGTGCAAAAACTAATTACCAAAGTTGTCCTTCTCTAGATCTCTGCCGAGGTCTCGGTCAATTCAAGTGTTGATTTCAACTGGAGGTCTCTTATCATATTCAAGTGTTAATGTCAGGAAAGGTCTCTGTCATTTCAAGTGTTGATGTCGTATTAAAGGTCTCTGTCACTTCAAAGGTGGATGTCAAGAGAAATTCTCTGTCGCTTCAAGTTTGGATGTTGGAATGAAGGTCTCTGTCCCTAAATTTTAATCGCATATGAAGGTCTATGTCACAGGTGACATATAATTATTCAGAACTTTAAAATAAGCATCCCAACTGACACTAATAAATCAGAACATCAAACTAAACACTTTTAAAACAAGACATCAGAACTGACACTAATAAATCAGAACATCAAACTAAACACTTTTAAAACAAGACATCACAATTGACACTAATAAAACAGAACATCAAACTTAACACTTTTAAAACAAGACATCACAATTGACACTAATAAATCAGAACATCAAACTAAACACTTTTAAAACAAGACATCACAATTGACACTAATAAAACAAAACATCAATCTAAACACTTTTAAAACAAGACATCACAATTGACACTAATAAAACAGAACATCAAACTAAACACTTTTAAACGAAACATAACAATTGACACTAATAAAACAGAACATCAATCTAAACACTTTTAAACGAAACATAACAATGGACACTAATAAAACAGAACATCAAACTAAACACTTTTAAAACAAGACATCACAATTGACACTAATAAATCAGAACATCAAACTAAACACTTTTAAAACAAGACATCACAATTGACACTAATAAATCAGAACATCAAACTAAACACTTTTAAACAAGACAGCACAATTGACACTAATAAATCAGAACATCAATCTAAACACTTTTAAACGAAACAATACAATTGACACTAATAAAACAGAACATCACAATTGACACTGATAAATCAGAACATCACAATTGACACTAATAAATCAGAACATCACAATTGACACTGTTCAAACAGAACATCCCAATTGACACTGTTAAAACAGAACATCACAATTGACACTGTTAAAACAGAACATCACAATCGACACTGTTAAAACAGAACATCACAATCGACACTGTTAAAACAGAACATCACAATCGACACTGTTAAAACAAAACATCAAAAATGGACACTGTTAAAACAGAACATCACAATCGACACTGTTAAAACAGAACATCACAATCGACACTGTTAAAACAGAACATCACAATCGACACTGTTAAAACAGAACATCACAATCGACACTGTTAAAACAGAACATCACAATCGACACTGTTAAAACAGAACATCACAATCGACACTGTTAAAACAGAACATCACAATCGACACTGTTAAAACAGAACATCACAATCGACACTGTTAAAACAGAACATCACAATCGACACTGTCAAAACAGAACATCACAATCGACACTGTTAAAACAGAACATCACAATCGACACTGTTCAAACAGATCATCACAATCGACACTGTTCAAACAGAACATCACAATCGACACTGTTAAAACAGAACATCACAATCGACACTGTTCAAACAGAACATCACAATCGACACTGTTAAAACAGAAAATCACAATTGACACTGTTAAATCAGAACATCACAATTGACACTGTTAAAACAGAACATCACAATTGACACTGTTAAAACAGAACATCACAATTGACACTGTTAAAACAGAACATCACAATTGACACTGTTAAAACAGAACATCACAGCGTAGATCTACAATAGAATTCCCCCCCCCCCTTTTTTTTTTCATTTATTCCTCTGATCGGTACGTGAATGTTCTACAGAACATATTTCACCCAATCTTTGTAAAGTAACCGCGCACGTCGAATAATCTCCCGGTGCCGTCCTTGGAATTACTAGATATCATGGAGACGCCCATTTCTTTTCATAAGATTTAGGGCAGACGTAGCGGTCAAGCCAACTGACCTTTGGGGGGGTGGGGGGTATCTTCTCGGGGCATTGCGCCTGCTTGCCTCATTCAGCGGAGAGTGTCATGTTGGATGTGCGAGTGTACAGCTAGGTCTATCATAGGACCTGCTTTGATAATGTTAGGATGTTACATTACTGAGGGCTTGTCTTGTTGGGATGTTGCATTCGGTTAGGTCTGTCACGTGAACCGTTAAGTTAATGTTAGGATGTTACATTAATGAGTGCTTGTCTTGTTGGGATGTTGCATTCGGTTAGGTCTGTCACGTGAACCGTTAAGTTAATGTTAGGATGTTACATTAATGAGTGCTTGTCTTGTTGTGATGTTGCATTCGGTTAGGTCTGTCACGTGAACAGTTAGGTTAATGTTAGGATGTTGCATTAATGAGTGCTTGTCTTGTTGCGATGTAGCATTCGGTTAGGTCTGTCATGTGAACAGTTAAGTTATTGTTAGAATGTTACATTATTGAGTGCTTGTCTTGTTGCGATGTTGCATTCGGATAGGTCTGTCATGTGAACAGTTAAGTTAATGTTAGGATGTTACATTAATGAGTGCTTGTATCGTTGCGATGTTGCATTCGGTTAGGTCTGTCACGTGAACAGTTAAGTTAATGTTAGGATGTTACATTCACTACTTGTCTGGCTATGATGTTACATTCATTTCTTGTCTGTTTAGGATGTTACATTCTCTACTGGTCTTGATACAGCTATTTAGCGTTCAGTTTAAGTTGGCATAATGCATTTAGTGGTACGGTTATAACTGTAACGGTAGTGTCCCTAAGAGGTCGGCTAACTTCATTTATCAGTAAAATTAAAAACTTTTTTCCCTCAGTTACAATTGAGCGAATTATTTTGTAGGCGTGTCAGAATCAATCCTATCTGTAACATTGTAACAAATCAATTAGTTTTGTTACAGCGGTTGTTGTCATAATTATTCGAGACGTGCTGTCATGAGCTCAACTTTTACAGCATTCTTTGGCTTTCATATTTCTTTGAATTCTTTCGATATCTCCTGGCGTCAACAGCTCACTGGTTGTTTAAAATCTCCATCTGCCAGCTCCCCAAACCCAGTGGCTCTCAACCTTTGTAACGCAGCGATCCTTCAATAGAGTTCCTCGTGTTGTGTTGCCCCTAAACCGTAGATTTATTTTCGCGTCTACTCCATAAATATGTGTTTTCCGATGGTCTTAGGCGACCCCTGTGTAAGGGTTCGTTCGACCTCACAACGGGGTCTCGACCCACAGGTTGAGAACCGCAGTTCGTAAGAGGCCTGTCACCAAATGTTGCTTCATGCAGAGTGAACAAAACGACCAAGAAACTTTTTCCAGGTTTAAATATTTATATGTCACAAAACACATGTATGAGATCTACCATTGTTTTATTTATAAATGGTGTTTTTTTAAAATATTTCCAGCAACATTACTGTGATCGCTTACTTCGTTACTTTTAAAGATACTTTCTAAAAAAAACATATTACTCAAGGGGCTCGGATGTTTGTATCTGCAAAGTTTTTTTTAAAAAAAATTGAAAAATGGTGTACTCTCCAACTCAAACTGTCCCTAAGTTACACCCAGTGCCGTCTTGTGTGCCGCCTTATCGAAAGGGGTGACACGCCTTATCAACTGTGAGGATTTGACCTTCTCCCGTGGAAGCTGAAGTGTCACATCCGACAGCGTGCTGGCCAGTCCCTGGTGTGTCTGAACGTCCGGTCGTTACGTCGTCACTGGCCGGGTCCCTGCGGCATTCGATGACGTAATCAAGAATTTTTTTTTTCAACAAAAAGTAAAGAGGAAAAAAGAAAAGAAAAATGGCGTCTCAACTCCCATGGGAGTCGCACAAGTGTTCCACCAGTGACGTAAGTCTCATTCCTGGCTTTCTATATTAACCTAGACACTCAACAAAATACTTTTTAAAAAGATTGTTAGTATTCTTGTTCTTTTTACGAAATGGTTTAAACGATTTTAAATTATACTAATAATTCAGTATAACCATATATATATATATATATATATTCATAACGTGTTTTTCTTATTGATCTTATCTGACTGTTAAAGATAGCTTCCTTTCAGAAGTATATTTCTAATACCTTTAAAACTCTAAACTGGATTTCTGTGTTACATGAACATGTAACATTGTTACTGTAAAAATTGGTGTGACGTTGGTCAGGGTCTACGTAAGACTTAATGGGTCGGTGTTTATGACATACATATACCATAGTGAGACGGTTGTAATGATAGCGAGGACATAGACTACATATGACACACATATACCATAGTGAGACGGATGTAATGATAGCCAGGACAGAGTCTACATTCGACATACATATACCATAGTGAGACGGTTGTAATGATAGCCAGGACAGAGTCTACATTCGACATACATATACCATAGTGAGACGGATGTAATGATAGCCAGGACAGAGTCTACATTCGACATACATATACCATAGTGAGACGGATGTAATGATAGCCAGGACAGAGTCTACAGTTGACATACATATACCATAGTGAGACGGATGTAATGATAGCGAGGACAGAGTCTACATTTGACATACATATACCATAGTGAGACGGATGTAATGATAGCGAGGACAGAGTCTACATTTGACATACATATACCATAGTGAGACGGATGTAATGATAGCGAGGACCTGGCTCAATAAACTGTTGGTAAGGTGGACCCACTTATGTCAGTGTTGATAGAACCTTAGTGAATTATTTGTATGATACATTTGAATGAGCCCTGGGCCCCCATTCGGTACAGTTTACTGTAAAACCATTCTTTTACATTAACTGAAAGCTCTTAATGCATGGGGCTCATTCTGGCTGGGTGGCGCAAAATCTTCGGACGGCGAATGAAACCACTTCCCGTCAACCCATCGAGCTGAAACTTGTCACATTAGATTCTTTGCCCATGACAACACTGTTTATGTTCTTTAAATTTTCAGCCCCCACCCCAACCGCCAAAATTATTTTTTCCCTTTTTTTTTAAGGGGGGAAAATGAATGAAATATGATGACACCGATCTCACGAAATAAAATTCCCGATGACTGTGCAAAATGAGACTCTTAACAAATATCGCACAAGCGTGTGGTGCGTAGTATTTGCTTTCAGAAAAAGTTAGTGTAATAATAAATCTTCTGTGCAAAACGCGGGAGGGACATTAAGAAGATAAATGTAAAATTTAAAAAAGGCATATAAAGGATTTATACTTAAACTTTATAGATAACATGTTGTGGACTTATCAATTAGACAAATCCAGAGATGTAATGGACTTCGCAAAAGCATTTGACCGGGTGAATCATAGTTTGCTTCTACACAAACTCCAGATATATGGGATTCAAGGCACCACTAAAACATGGATCTCTAGCTTCCTCAGCCACCGACGCCAAGCAGTAGTGGTGGGCGGTACAAGCTCCTCCTTTGTCAATGTGAAGTCAGGGGTCCCCCAGGGATCAGTCCTGGGCCCCTGTTTGTTCCTAGCATACATTAATGACCTACCGGAGAAACTGACATCACAGGCAAGACTGTTTGCAGATGACACAGCAGTGTATAGGACGATCGCCAACAGATCTGACCAGGACCAGCTACAACAGGATCTCAATCTGTTAGCTGAGTGGGAGATGAGCTGGGACATGGAATTTCACCCTGCCAAGTGCCAGACACTATCAATCTCTAGAAGTTGTACTCCTCTACACTACCAATACAAACTGCACGGCCATATTCTTGAGCAAGTTTCCTCCGTAAAGTACCTGGGTGTTACCATTCAAAGAGAGGTCCGCTGGGACGAGCATATTAACAATGTATGTAACCAAGCAAACCAAGCCTTGGGGTTCTTAAGGCGAAATCTAAAGATTGGCAACTCCTGTGTGAAAGAAAGAGCATATAAAGCCTTTATCCGTCCGATTTTAGATTATGCATCTTCAGTCTGGGACCCATTTACCCAGAAGAGCATTGACAGGTTGGAGGCGGTCCAGCGACGAGCAGCACGCTTTGTCCTAAACCGCTACAGGAATACCTCTAGTGTTGGCAGCATGCTAGAAACACTAGGCTGGTCACCATTGGAGAAACGACGACGACAATCCAGGCTCTCCATGATGTACAAGATAAATAATGGGCTGGTCCACTGTTCCAGTATTAAACAGAAACTCGTCCCTCTCCCCCATAGACAGCGACGAGGCCATGACAGGCAATTCAGGCTCATACCAGCAAGAAGCCAGTATAGGAGCTGCTCATTCCTGCCCAAGACAATCAGGGACTGGAACCATCTTTCAAAAGGAACAGTTGAGGCGACAACACTAGACACATTTGTGTCTATTGCCTCAAGCCTTCAAACTCCTAGTGCATAATTTCCTCATCAACACCAGTAACAGAAACATTGCAAATCCCATCTACATGCATAGGAGCCAAAATGATCAATAAATTGATCGTGGGCCCTTAAGATATAGAAGAAGAAGAAGAAGATGTCAGTGGATTAGTGAGATGTCAGTGCCTTAGTGTGATTTTTCTGGGTTAGTGAGATGTCAGTGCCTTATTGATATGTCAGTGGATTAGTGAGATGTCAGTGGTTCAGTCAAATGTCAGTGCCTTAGTAAAATGTCATTGGTTTTAGTGAAATGTCGGTGAATTAGTGGGAAGTCAGTGGATTAGTGAGATGTCAGTGGATTGGTGAGATGTAACTGGCTTAGTGAGATGTCAACAGCTTGGTGAGATGTCAGCAGCTTAGTGAGATTGATCTATAGACACATACCTAAAAGTCTGGTTTTAAATGTGTGAGTGAATTGATCTATAGTCTTTGCTGTAAGTTGGGCTATAGTTCTATGCTATAAGACAAGGCATATAGTCTTTGCTGTAAGTTGGGCTATAGTTCTATGCTATAAGACAAGGCATATAGTCTTTGCTGTAAGTTGGGCTATAGTTCTATGCTATAAGACAAGGCATATAGTCTTTGCTGTAAGTTGGGCTATAGTTCTATGCTATAAGACAAGGCATATAGTCTTTGCTGTAAGTTGGGCTATAGTTCTATGCTATAAGACAAGGCATAAGAGTAAGGTTATGACTTAGAGTAAGACCAGGCCTTAGAATCAATACATGAACACTGTGTACATTGTGCTCCTTACACTTTGTGAGTTGCAGGCAGTGACATCATTGGAAAGTGTTTGCTTTACTGTAGGTGTGAGACAATCGCTTGTTGTGTCAAATGTGTCAGAGATGGTGGCACTGTAGGAGTGAGACAATTGGTTGTTGTGTCAAATGTGTCAGAGGTGGTGGCACTGTAGGAGTGAGACAATCGCTTGTTGTGTCAAATGTGTCAGAGATGGTGGCACTGTAGGAGTGAGACAATAGGTTGTTGTGTCAAATGTGTCAGAGATAGTGGCACTGTAGGTGTGAGACAATTGGTTGTTGTATCAAATGTGTCAGAGATGGTGGCACTGTAGGTGTGAGACAATTGGTTGTTGTATCAAATGTGTCAGAGATGGTGGCACTGTAGGTGTGAGACAATTTGTTGTTGTATCAAATGTGTCAGAGATGGTGGCACTGTAGGTGTGAGACAATTGGTTGTTGTATCAAATGAGTCAGAGATGGTGGCACTGTAGTAGTGAGACAATCGCTTGTTGTATCAAATGTGTCAGAGATGGTGACACTGTAGGAGTGAGACAATTGGTTGTTGTGTCAAATGTGTCAGAGATGGTGTCACTGTAGGTGTGAGACAATTGCTTGTTGTGTCAAATGTGTCAGAGATGGTGTAACTGTAGGAGTGAGACAATTGGTTTTTGTGTCAAATGTGTCAAAGAGGGTGTCACTGTAGGAGTGAGACAATTGGTTTTTGTGTCAAATGTGTCAGAGATGGTGGCACTGTAGGTGTGAGACGATTGGTTGTTGTGTCAAATGTGTCAGAGATGGTGGCACTGTAGTAGTGAGACAATTTGTTGTTGTGTCAAATGTGTCAGAGATGGTGGCACTGTAGTAGTGAGACAATTGGTTGTTGTGTCAAATGTGTCAGAGATGGTGGCACTGTAGTAGTGAGACAATTGGTTGTTGTGTCAAATGTGTCAGAGATGGTGGCACTGTAGTAGTGAGACAATTGGTTGTTGTGTCAAATGTGTCAGAGATGGTGGCACTGTAGTAGTGAGACAATTGGTTGTTGTGTCAAATGTGTCAGAGATGGTGGCACTGTAGTAGTGAGACAATTGGTTGTTGTGTCAAATGTGTCAGAGATGGTGGCACTGTAGTAGTGAGACAATTGGTTGTTGTGTCAAATGTGTCAGAGATGGTGGCACTGTAGTAGTGAGACAATTGGTTGTTGTGTCAAATGTGTCAGAGATGGTGGCACTGTAGTAGTGAGACAATTGGTTGTTGTGTCAAATGTGTCAGAGATGGTGGCACTGACTGTAGTAGTGAGACAATTTGTTGTTGTGTCAAATGTGTCAGAGATGGTGGCACTGTAGGAGTGATATTATTGGTTGTTGTGTCAAATGTGTCAGAGATGGTGGCACTGTAGTAGTGAGACAATTGGTTGTTGTGTCAAATGTGTCAGAGATGGTGGCACTGTAGTAGTGAGACAATTTGTTGTTTTTGTAAATGTGTCAGAGATGGTGGCACTGTAGTAGTGAGACTATTTGTTGTTGTGTCAAATGTGTCAGAGATGGTGGCACTGTTTTAATAGACGGCACTGTTTACTTATTTAAATTTCGTTTTTCAAAAGGACTTCACAAGGCCGTACATTTCCTTGGTTGGTACCAGGTGCGGTCCGCATCACCCTTAGTGTGACGTCACTAGGCGCCAGATGCGGTCGGCATCACCCCCATTGTGACGTCACGAGGCCTCCAAGGAAATAAATATCTGTGCTACGACGTGGTCTAATGGAATAAGTGTTCAGAGGCTGGAGAGGGTTGGGGGGTGCTGTTCATTTCCGAAATTAACATTTATTTTTATCATTATAGAATGAAATTATTTTCTGATTTCTCTCTCTCTCTCTCTCTCTCTCTCTCTCTCTCTCTCTCTCTCTCTCTCTCTCTCTCTCTCTCTCTCTCTCTTTCTCTCTCTCTCTCTTTTTCTTTCTTTTTTCTCTCTCTCTCTCTCTCTCCCTCTCTCTCTCTCTCTTTCTCTCTCTNCAATGAATTTAGCTTTTGTGGAAGTAAGCATTGATAACTGAAACGGATTTAATGAAATCTAATTTTCTTTTTTCTCTCTCTCTCTCTCTCTCTCTCTCTCTCTCTCTCTCTCTCTCTCTCTCTCTCTCTCTCTCTCGCTCTCTTTCTTTCTCTATCTCTATCTTTCCGTCTCATGTCTCTTACTCTCTCTTTCTCTCCCATTCTCTCTCTATCTTTCTCTCTCTTCCCCTCTTTCTTTCTTTTGCCCTCTCTCCCTCTCCCTCTCTCTCTCTGTCTCTCTCTCGCTCTCTTTCTCTCTTTCTTCTCACGTTCACTACTTTTTTCTATCTTTTGTTTCTCTCTCTTTCTCTCTATCTCGTTCTTTCCTCTCTCTCTTGCTCTCGCACTCTCTCCCCCATAAATCTCTCTCTTTCTTCTCGGAGTTTCTCTCCTCTCTCTCTCTTTCTTTCCTACTCTCTCTCTCTCTCTTTATTTCTCAATTTCTTTTCTTCTTTCTTTCTCTCTCCCTCTCTCTTTCTTTCTCTGTCTCTATCTTATTTTCTCCACCTCTCTTTCTTTCTCTCTCTTTTTTATTATTTATCTCTCTATCTCATATTTATAGCAGCACTGAGTTCCTCTACGACAGGGTATTCATGCCTGAAGTGCTTCTCCCAGCCCCTCCCCTCCCTTTTGGCGCCTTGGCTTTCTAGGGGTCACGAGACATGTGATTATTAATGGAAGTCATATCTTAAAGGTTTAAATCCATGGTTAGTTTTATAGGGTGCAACAGGCTCGGTTTATCAGAAATTAGTTTGAAAGAAAATTCGTCTACAGAAGATTGATCGACGGAAGTTTGATCGAATAATTTTTTTAGTTCGCATGCTCAAATTTTGCGTCAAATGTATTTCTTTTTTTAATCCACTACAGTATATCATCATATTTCCATCACGCACCATCACACTGCCATCATGCACCATCACATTGCCATCACGCACCAATCACATTGCCATCACATACAAATCAAATTGCCATCACGCACCATCACATTGCCATCACGCACCATCACATTGCCATCACGCACCATCACATTGCCATCACGCACCATCACATTGCAATCACGCACCATCGCGTTGCTATCACGCATCATCACATTGCCATCACGCACCATCACATTGCCATCACGCACCATCACATTGCCATCACGCACCATCACATTGCCATCACATACCATCACATTGCCATCACATACCATCATATAACACAATCTGAGGTTGGTTACCATCCACAATAGTTTGATCACGGACGGTCAGCACGGCCACGAGAGTAGCGTAACCATGACAACTGCGCCACACAAAATGGTCGTGAGAAGATTGACCCCCCTCCCATTCGAGCCCTCGCCCCCTTAAGGCCCCCCACCCCGCCCCGCCCGAATCATTCTAAATTTGGACAATCCTGACTGTGTATAAGACCATCGGGCGATAAAACAAACACAAGACACTGATGGGTCGAGTCCGTGCTGATGGGTCGAGTCCGTGCTGATGGGTCGAGTCCGTGCTGATGGGTCGAGTTCGTGCTGATGGGTCCAGTCCGTGCGGATGGGTCGAGTCCGTGCTGATGGGTCGAGTCCGTGCTGATGGGTCGAGTCCGTGCTGATGGGTCGAGTCCGTGCTGATGGGTCGAGTCCGTGCTTCGTGATGCATGTTCTGCGGGTGAGTTGTGCCCCTAACGGACATTCCATATGCATGAAGTGAAGTGAAGGGAAGTGAAGGGAAGTGAATTGAAGTGAAGGGAAGTGAAGGGAAGTGAAGTGTCCCTCTTAAGAATGTATCATTAGTGTCTTATTTTTGTGGCGGGGGTGGAAAAGGGTAATGGAATATACATTTCCGACAAAGTACCACGATATGTTAACAAACCTCTTATGCGTGACGTCACCTTATATTCATATTTTTTGGCTCATGAATGAGTGCAAACAGTTTTCGATGGTAAACGAGGGTTAACCCCGGGGGGAGGGGGGCGCATGTCCACATATATCTTAAACGAGGGGCTGTTGTATCTTGCATGTGGTGGACGGGGGTGGGAGGGGCACATTCACATATATCTTAAACAGAACACTCTGATCTTCCCCCAGTTTTTGCGCCCCCCCCCCAACGCAACTACCCCCCTTACAAACAA
>CAXITT010000002.1:4199454-4267272 GCA_964033795.1 Lymnaea stagnalis | reverse complement strand
ACATCGTGTACATAAAGACATTTCACACACATCGTGTACATAAAGACATTTCACACACATCGTGTACATAAAGACATTTCACGCACATCGTGTACATAAAGACATTTCACACACATCGTGTACATAAAGACATTTCACACACATCGTGTACATAAAGACATTTCACACACATCGTGTACATAAAGACATTTCACACACATCGTGTACATAAAGACATTTCACACACATCGTGTACATAAAGACATTTCACACACATCGTGTACATAAAGACATTTCACGCACATCGTGTACATAAAGACATTTCACACACATCGTGTACATAAAGACATTTCACACACATCGTGTACATAAAGACATTTCACACACATCGTGTACATAAAGACATTTCACACACATCGTGTACATAAAGACATTTCACGCACATCGTGTACATAAAGACATTTCACACACATCGTGTACATAAAGACATTTCACGCACATCGTGTACATAAAGACATTTCACGCACATCGTGTACATAAAGACATTTCACGCACATGTTAATATAAAATATTTCCGCCATATTGGTTTTCGTTTATCTCGACCATCCGTTATCTCGACACTTTTTGGCAAACCCCGAGGCCGTCGACATAACCGGGTTCTACTGTAATTACATGAATATTCAAGTAGTCTATAAGACAGTATGTATTATTGACATGCATATTCAGGTAGTCTGTACGACAATATATTACATACACGAATGGAAGTTTGTTAAATTTTAATGTTGTCCTTGCCTCAAGAGTTGATGAAAACACCATAATTTCAACGTGTGCAAGTCCATTGCTGTGCCACGTTAGCAGAACAGCCTTCGACACGATTCGTGTTCAATAAGACAGCGGTGGACCTACGAAACTTGACATCACATTGACATTATAATACTGTCATGTCAGTGGGTAGGCAGGGAAGGGCTGCTCTGGTAGGGCACTGCGAACCATTTCTTTCCCAATGTCTTCACATGTTCTGAATACTGTTTTAAACCATGCATTCATTTTGATATTGACGTGACCAATGTCCATCGTTTGAGAACGGCTGTTAAAAAACCAGTTGACAATACAACTTTCACCGCCCAGTGCTTCCATGTACTTATCTAGATCAATTTAAGTCAAGAGATAATGATGACAAACATATTCTCTCGGCTAACGTATGGATGACAAACACATACTCTCAACAACATAATGTGTTACAAATACATTTTTTTCATTGAAACAGTGGATTACAAACACATTCTTTCAATGAAACAATGGATTACAAACACATTCTTTCAATGAAACAATGGATTACAAACACATTCTTTCAATGAAACAATGGATTACAAACCACATTCTTTCAATGAAACAATGGATTACAAACACATTCTTTCAATGACACAATGGATTACAAACACATTCTTTCAATGAAACAATGGATTACAAACACATTCTTTCAATGAAACAATGGATTACAAACACATTCTTTCAATGAAACAATGGATTACAAACACATTCTTTCCATGAAACAATGGATTACAAACACATTCTTTCAATGAAACAATGGATTATAAACACATTCTTTCAATGAAACAATGGATTACAAACACGTTCTTTCAATGAAACAAGGGATTACAAACACATACTTTCCATGAAACAGTGGATTACAAACACATTCTTTCAATGAAACAATGGATTACAAACACATTCTTTCAATGAAACAATGGATTACAAACACATTCTTTCAATGAAACATTTGATTACACATCAAGAACATATGTTTAGACAAAAGTAAGTCTTTGCGTCTCATAAACAACAGATGGTTAGAAAAATTAAGTATTTTTGTCTCATAAACAACAGATGGTTAGAAAAATTAAGTATTTTTGTCTCATAAACAACAGATGGTTAGAAAAATTAAGTATTTTTGTCTCATAAACAACAGTCAAATGAAGAATTTGTGTCTCATAAACAACAGATGGTTAGACAGATTGAGTATGTTTCATTAACAACATATGGTTAGACAAATTCAGTATGTCTCATTAACAACAGATGGTTAGACAAATTCAGTATGTCTCATTAACAACAGATGGTTAGACAAATTCAGTATGTCTCATTAACAACAGATGGTTAGACATTTGAAAGTTCAAAGATAATAGGGGAAGAACTTGTACAAAGTAGTGGGTGGGTGGGTTAGGGTGGGGGGGAGGGGTTAGTGAGAAGGGCTACTGTCGCTGGAGAAGAGTGCACAGAAAGAAAAAAAAACATTACCCCTTAAGACGGAAACCAGCAACAGTCTATCAGTCATGCTGGTGACAAGCAACAGTCTATCAGTCATGCTGGGGACCTGCAACAGTCTATCAGTCATGCTGGGGACCTGCAACAGTCTATCAGTCATGCTGGGGACCAGCAAAAGTCTATCAGTCTTGCTGGGGACCAGCAACAGTCTATCAGTCATGCTTGAGACCAGCAACAGTCTATCAGTCATGCTGGTGACAAGCAACAGTCTATCAGTCATGCTGGTGACAAGCAACAGTCTATCAGTCATGCTGGTGACAAGCAACAGTCTATCAGTCATGCTTGAGACCAGCAACAGTCTATCAGTCATGCTGGGGACCAGCAACAGTCTATCAGTCATTCTGGGGAGAGGAAGAAATTTTTTTGTAAAAGTTCAAGGTGAAAAAATGCAATAATGACGTAAACATGTTGAGATGACATTGTTGTTTAACAATTGAAAGATGAAAATGTAATGGAAATGGTGACTTGTTAAGAGAAAATACATATGAATGGTAAGAGGGTTGGTCTATAATGGTAAGAGGGTTGGTCTATAATGGTAAGAGGATTGGTCTATAATGGTGAGAGATAAATTAAAGAAGTTCAGAAAGGTGTGAAAATCGAGAGATAATAGATGGATCAGAGAGAGAAGGGGAGATGTAGAGATTAGGGGGGGGGGGGGAGAACAGTGCCTCGAAAAAGAATTTGGAAAACGAGCGAGAGATTGTTAGAGAAAGAGAGAGAGAGATTGTTAGAGAAAGAGAGAGAGAGATTGTTAGAGAAAGAGAGAGGGTGATTGAAAAGACGAAAGGAGAGAACGATGCCTGATGTAAGGAGAAAGAGAACATGTATTGATCGGTGAGCTATCAGAGAAAAAATGCAAACACGCAGCCTAATGGAACTTAAAATCAATACCAGCCTCACAGTGTGGTGGGGGGGGGGCTGACATCACAAGGGGGTGGGGCTGTAACAGAGATAGAATGGTGGGGGGCAGGGGCGGCATCACAGGAGCTATATCAAATAGAAGGGGTGAGAGTTGCGGGTGGGGGACTGGCCTTAAATCTCAACATCTCAGGAGCTAGATGAGGGGGTGGGGGTAGTGGCCTTAAAAGTGTACCCTTTTCTCGACATCACAGGAGTTAAGTCGGGGGGGGGGGAGTGGCGCAGGGCATCACGGAAGCGATGTGGACCCCGCTTCCCACACTAATCGAAATGTGGCTCCTGTACATCGCTGTTTGAGACTCTTGTGACATTGTTCCCGTTCTTGATACCCAACACACCAGTGTTTATTCATCAAGCCAGTTCCGACCCATCCCTTGGTGTGTGGACGCCATATTGACTTCCCTTGGTGTGTGGACGCCATATTGACTTACCTTGGTGTGTGGACGCCATATTGACTTACATTGGTGTGTGGACGCCATATTGACTTCCCTTGGTGTGTAGACGCCATATTGACTTCCCTTGGTGTGTGGACGCCATGTTGACTTCCCTTGGTGTGTGGACGCCATATTTACTTACCTTGGTGTGTGGACGCCATATTGACTTACCTTGGTGTGTGGACGCCATGTTGACTTCCCTTGGTGTGTGGACGCCATATTTACTTACCTTGGTGTGTGGACGCCATATTGACTTACCTTGGTGTGTGGACGCCATATTGACTTCCCTTGGTGTGTAGACGCCATATTGACTTCCCTTGGTGTGTAGACGCCATATTGACTTTCTGGGCACTGCACGGGAAATTATGTACTAAAAAAAAAAAATTCCGAATCCGTCCATCTAAAACTGCAACACAAATTGTTTTACAAAAATAATAGCTGACTAAGAATAGCTTTGTTTTCTTTACATCGGACGCAGTACTCCCCCCCCCCCCGGCTGAGGAAAATCTGTCCAGATTTGCTGCTGTGACTTATATGACATAAATATGTGGTGGCTCAACAGCCATATGGCGAAGAAATGTATGTAGGAGAGGGGGGGTGAATAAATATATATACTTTGTGAATAAAATATATATACTTTTAACAGAACGTAGACACATACGATTTTTACCAGAACATATGTCGTAGACACATACGTTTGTAAACCAGAACATAGACACATACGTTTATTACCAGAACATAGACACATAAGAATGTTACT
Source organism: Lymnaea stagnalis (assembly GCA_964033795.1). Lineage (NCBI taxonomy): Eukaryota > Metazoa > Mollusca > Gastropoda > Lymnaeidae > Lymnaea > Lymnaea stagnalis. Next base: position 4,262,862 of record CAXITT010000002.1, on the reverse strand, counting down.
ACAACATAGACTCATTCGTTTATTACCAGAACATAGACACATAAGATTGTTATAAAACATAGACACACAAGTTTATTACCAGAACATAGACACATGAAATTGTTACTTGAACACAGACATATACGATTGTTATAGAACATTGACACATAGGATGGTTACCGGAACTTGGTTTTAAAAGAAATTTCGTCGACGAAAAAATGATTGAAGGAACTTTGATCGAACGGAAATTCCAGCGAATCTTTTGTTCAGGTGACACGTTCAAAAGAAATTTGACGCAAAATTATAACATGAGAACTGAAAAAAAAGATTCGACCAAAATTCAATTCGATCAAATTTCCGTCGATCAATTTTGCGTCTACGAAATTTCTTTCAAACAAATTTCCAGATACGACATAAGGTCGTTACAGATCATAGACACATACAATTGTTACCAGAACATACATGCAAAATGTTTTTACAGAACATAGACACATGAGATTGTTACAGAACATAGACACATTAAGTTTATTACCCTAACATAGACGCACAAGATGGTTATAGAACATAGACAGAAAAGAGTGTTACAGAACATATACACATACATTTATTACCAGAACATAGAGAAATACTGAGAGTATAAGAATGCGTATTCTAATCTCCTTTATGAGAAAAGTATCGATACTAGCTGCTTGGAATGTCACGATGCATCGATTATAGCTGCTTGTTTATGTGCCGACTTATCGATACTAGCTGCTTGTTTATGTGTCGACCTATCAATACTAGCTGCTTGGGGATGTAAGGACGTAGCGATACTAGCTGCTAAGAGATGTCACGACGTATCGATACAGCTGCTTTTGGATGTCACGAAGCTTCCTTAAAGTGGAACATGTCCCCAGTTCTCACATCGTAAAATACGAGTCATGATATTCTTTCGCACTGAACAATTTCTCTGTTTCTATAGTGTCTGAACAATTTCTCTGTTTCTATAGTGTCTGAACAATTTCTCTGTTTCTGTAGTGTCTGAACAATATCTCTGTTTCTATAGTGTCTGAACAATGTCTCTGTTTCTGTAGTGTCTGAACAATATCTCTGTTTCTACAGTATTTTAACAGCATATGTGTTTCTATTTGTGTGTCTGAAAAATGTATGTATTTCAAGTGTGTCTGAACAATGTCTGTGTTTCCACAGTGTCTGAGCAAAGTATGTTTTTGTATTGTATCTGAACAATTTCTCTGCTTCTATAGTGTCTAAAAATTATGTGTTTTAATTGTGTGTCTTAACATTTGTCTGTGTTTCTATTGTGTCTGAGCAATGTTTGTTCTTGTAGTGTGTCAGCATTTTTCGGTGTTTTATATTGTCCGAACAATGTCCGGTCTGTTTTTTAATACAACTTTTACATAATTATTATGTTCGTCAAACTATGCTGGAAATGATATGTTCTTTATATTCGCTCTTTAAAATACTAAATCCGACCAAATTACCGCCATAAAAAGAAATGAATAAAATTGGAATGAATCCATGGATATGTAAGAGAATTTGGATGGATTTCAAGTACGTGTAAAAAGGTAAAATTGGAACGGGTTCAGGGATGTGTCTAATCTCATGGGAACAGATTCTGGTATGTGTTGTGAGCATGATGTGTAAACCTTTAAAAGAGTGAGTGAGCATCATAGTGTGGTTCTACAAATGCTGAAAACAAATAGCTCGTATAAAATACTATCACTGTTGAACATACCATCAGAGTTGAACATACCATCAGTGTTGAACATACCATCCGTGTTGAGCATACCATCAGTGTTGAACATACCATCAGTGTTGAACTTAACAACAAAGTTGAACATACCATCAGTGTTGAACATACCATCAGTGTTGAACATACCATCAGTTTTGAACATACCATCACCACTCCAACTACATACCATCAGTGCTGAACATACCATGAGAGTTGAACATACCATCAGTGTTGAACATACCATCAGTGTTGAACGTACCATAAGTGTTGAACATACCATCAGTGTCGAACATACCATCAGTGTTGAACGTACCATAAGTGTTGAACATACCATCAGTGTTGAACATACCATCAGTGTTGACATCACACAAGTATAAAAAATGTTTCTCTGATGCATTCCTACCCCTTATGTTTCATACCTTGTCGATTTTCCCCAATGGTGTAGGGTGTGGTGTGGTAGGGTGGATGGGGTGTGGTGGGTGGGTGTCGTATGGTGAGGGTGGGTGGGGTGTGGGGGGATGTCGTGTGGTAAGGTCGGTGTGGTGTGGTTGGGTGGGTGGGGTGTTGTGTGGTGTGGTGGGGTGTCGTGTGGTAAGGTCGGTGTGCTGTGGTCGTTGGGATGTGGTAGGGTGGGTGGGGTTATGTAGGGTGGGTGGGGTGTGATGAGATTGGGCAGGTGGGGTTTGGTGAGATAGAATGGTTTGGGAGGGGGAAAAGGTATCTTTGAATGGATTGGCCTTTTAAGTTGACCCAGGTAGAGAGTAATACCGTTTATGCTTCAATTGTCAACTTGAACCCATTTCTACCATCTACTTATCATTGTTATCTAATTCACTTGTACACGCGACCCATCATATTCAACTAAGCAAGTCTACCATCTAAACATAATGTTCAGCTTAACACTTCTACAAGCTACCCATCTTTATAAAGTTCTATTACCCGTACCCTAAAAGCTACACACTGTATCCAAACAACCCCATAACACCACACCTACTACACACTGTATCACAACAACCCTGTAACACCGCATCAACTACACACTGTATCCCACCAATCATGTAACACCACATCAACTACAAACTGTATTCCACCAACCCTGTAACACCACACCAACTACACACTGTATCCCACCAATCATGTAACACCACATCAACTACACACTGTATTCCACCAACCGTGTAACACCACACCAACTGCACACTGTATCCCACCAACCCTGTAACACCACATCAACTACACACTACATCCTGTAACACCCAACCAACTAAACACTACATTCAGCCAAATGTGTAACACCAAATCAACTAAACACTGTATCCCTGCAATCTTGTAACACCACACCAACTACACACTGTATTCCAACAACCCCGTAACACCACATCAACTACACACTGTATGCCACCAACGCTGTAACACCACATCAACCACACACAGTATCCCACCAACCCTGTAACACCACATAAACTACACACTGCATCCCACCAATTCTGTAATACCCCACAAAATTTACACTGTATCCCAACAACTCCGTAACACCACATCAACTACACACTGTATCCCACCAACACCGCAACACCACACCAACAACACGCAGTACCCCACCAAATCTGTAGCACCACACCAACTACACACTGTATACCACCAACCCTGTAACACCACATCAACTACACACTGTATCCCACCAATCATGTAACACCACATAAATTACACACTGTATCCTACCAACCCTGTAGCACCACATCAACCACACACTGTATCCCACCAACCCTGTAACAACACATTAACTACACACTGTATCCCACCAAACCTGTAACACCACACCAACTACACACTGTATCAAAATAATCCTGTAACAGCACACCAATCCTGTAACACCACACCAACTACACCCTACATCCCAACAATCCTGTAACACCACACAAACTACACACAACATCCCAACAATCCTGTATCACCACATCAACTACACACTGTATCCCACAACCCTGTAACACCACACCAACTACACACAGTATCACACCAATCCTGTAACACCACACCAACTACACACTGTATCCCACCAATCCTGTAACACCACACTAGCTACACTCTGTATCCCACAACCTTGTAACACCACACCAACTACACACTGTATCACACCAATCATGTAACACCACACCAACTACACACTGTATCACACCAATGCTGTAACACCACATCAACTACACACTGTATGCCACCAACCCTGTAACACCACATCAACCACACACTGTATCCCACCAACCCTGTAACACCACATTAATTACACAGTGTATCCCACCAACCCTGTAACACCACTCAAAATTCACACTGTATCACACCAACCCTGTAACACCACATTAACTACACACTGTATCCCACCAAACCTGTAACACCACTCAAACTTAAAACTGTATCCCTTCAACCCTGTAACACCACATCAACTACACACTGTATCCCACCAATCATGTAACACCACATAAATTACACACTGTATCCCACCAACCCTGTAGCACCACATCAACCACACACTGTATCCAACCAAACCTGTAACACCACACCAACTACACACTGTATCAAACCAATCCTGTAACACCACACCAATCCTGTAACACCACACCAACTACACCCTAAATCCCAACAATCCTGTAACACCACACCTACTACACCCTACATCCCAAAAATCCTGTAACACCACATCAACTAAACACTGTATCACACCAATCCTGTAACACCACACCAACTACACACTGTATCCCACCAATCCTGTAACACCACACCAACTACACACTGTATCCCACCAATCCTGTAACACCACACTAGCTACACTCTGTATCCCACAACCTTGTAACACCACACCAACTACACACTGTATCACACCAATCCTGTAACACCACACCAACTACACACTGTATCACACCAATTATGTAACACCACACCAACTACACACTGTATCCCACCAATCCTGTAACAGCACACAAACTACACACTGTATCCCACCAATCATGTAACACCACATAAATTACACACTGTATCCCACCAACCCTGTAGCATCACATCAACCAGACACTTCATCCCACCAACCCTGTAACAAAACATTAACTACACACTGTATCTCACCAAACCTGTATCACCACACCAACTACACACTGTATCAAACCAATACTGTAACACCACACCAATCCTGTAACACCACACCAACTACACCCTACATCCCAACAATCCTGTAACACCACACCAACTACACCCTACACCCTAACAATCCTGTAACACCACATCAACTACACACTGTATCCCACAACCCTGTAACACCACACCAACTACACACTGTATCCCACCAATCCTGTAACACCACACCAACTACACACTATATCCCACAAATCCTGTAACACCACACCAACTACACACTGTATCACACCAATCCTGTAACACCACATCAACTACACACTGTATGCCACCAACCCTGTAACACCACATCAACCACACACTGTATCCCACCAACCCTGTAACACCACATTAATTACACACTGTATCCCACCAACCCTGTAACACCACTCAAAAATCACACTGTATCCCACCAACCCTGTAACACCACATTAACTACAAACTGTATCCCACCAAACCTGTAACACCACTCAAACTTAAAACTGTATCCCACAACCCTGTATCACCACATCAACTACACACTGTATCCCACCAATCATATAACACCACATAAATTACACACTGTATCCCACCAACCCTGTAGCACCACATCAACCACACACTGTATCCCACCAAACCTGTAACAACACATTAACTACAAACTGTATCCCACTAAACCTGTAACACCACACCAACTACACACTGTATCAAACCAATCCTGTAACACCACACCAATCCTGTAACACCACACCAACTACACCCTACATCCCAACAATCCTGTAACACCACACCAACTACACCATACATCCCAACAATCCTGTAACACCACATCAACTACACACTGTATCCCACAACCCTGTAACACCACACCAACTACACACTGTATCCCACCAATCCTATAACACCACACCAACTACACACTGTATCCCACCAATCCTATAACACCACACCAACTACACACTGTATCCCACCAATCCTGTAACAGCACACCAACTACACACTGTATCCCACCAATCCTGTAACACCACACTAGCTACACTCTGTATCCCACAACCTTGTAACACCACACCAACTACACACTGTATCACACCAATCCTGTAACACCACACCAACTACACACTGTATACCACCAACCCTTTAACACCACACCAACTACACACTGTATCCCACAAACCCTGTAACACCACACCAACCACACACTGTATCCCACCAAATCTGTAACACCACACCAACCACACACTGTATCCCACCAAATTTGTAACACCACACCAACCACACACTGTATCCCACCAATCCTGTAACACCACACCAATCACACTGTATCCCACCAACCCTGTAACACCACACCAACTACACACTGTATCCCACCAATCCTGTAACAGCACACTAACTACACACTGTATCCCACCAATCCTGTAACACCATACCAACTACACACTGTATTACACCAATCCTGTAACACCACACAAACTACACACTGTATCACACCAATCCTGTAACACCACACAAACTACACACTGTATCCCACCAATCCTGTAACACCACACCAACCACACACTGTAGTAACCTATCCCGTAACACTGTAACTCCAAATTTCTTAAGGAACTTGTTTCAAACCAAACAATTAATTCACTCTCACAATTTCTTTGAATCCCTTCCACTAATGTATCAAATAAAATTTGATTTTTACAATCTCATCCCTCCACTATTTGATTCTCCTCTTACCCTCATTTTTTTTTTAAATCTGTGATTTTCCCCCACCACACCCTCCAACCCAACCACCTCCAACCCAACAACCTCCTCCCCACCGCCTAACTAATCCACCCCACCACCTACTTGTAATTTTTTCCCGCGAGCTATGCTCACCTATTTATGAATCTATTTTTCACATAACCTCGACACCAACTGGCTAGAGAAGTTCTAGTATGCGCCTCCATCGATTTTCCTCACACGTAATCAGGTTTTTCCTTCCAATTCAATTGGATTGTCTCCCTTATTCTGTAAATCGCTGTTACAGTAGGAGAAAAGGGGCTGGAACTCGTATTTGATATATTACGTCCCCTTTCTTTTTTAGTGGTGTGTGTGTTGTTAGATGCCTGTTATATTTAGAAGCGACACGTGACGTCTCTCAGATGTTTGCTCAATTGAGATTTCTATCAAAAGAAATTTTTTTTATTGATGTGAGGTGTTGGATATCATTGACCTGTGGTCAGTTTTGTTGGATATCATTGATCTGTGGTCATTTTGTTTGATATCATTGACCTGTGGTCAGTTGTGTTGGATATCATTGATCTGTGGTCAGTTGTGTTGGATATCATTGACCTGTGGTCAGTTGTGTTGGATATCATTGATCTGTGGTCAGTTTGTTGGATATCATTGATCTGTGGTCAGTTTGTTGAATATCATTGATCTGTGGTCAGTTGTGTTGGATATCCTTTATTTCTATTTTTTTATGTTTATTTAAATGTAAACACATCTGATGTCTTAAAATCTTCGAATGTCTCTAAACACATCGAATGTCTCTGAACACATCGAATGTCTCTAAACACATAGAATGTCTCTCAGCACATAGAATTCTCTGAACACATTGAATGTCTCTAAACACATCGAATGTCTCTGAACACATCGAATGTCTCTGAACACATCGAATGTCTCTGAACACATCGAATGTCTCTGAACACATCGAATGTCTCGAACACATCGAATGTCTCTGAACACATCGAATCTCTGAACACATCGAATGTCTCTGAACACATCGAATGTCTCTAAACACATCGAATTTCTCTAAACACATAGAATGTCTCTAAACACATCGGAGGTCTCTAAACACAATCGATGTGAAAGAAAGCAGTTCGGTGTTCTGAGTTCAATTATTTACTAATATCGTTGATCATTTAGTAATCACTCATCGCCCAGTCCAATAAGCAACCACATGCGTCATGTCACGGAGATGGAGAGTCAACCGAGTCACGGCTCACTGGTGGGACAGAGCGAGTCGTCGGTGCTTGGTTGCAGTGAATGGTTAACTTGTTGCAAGTGTCAGGATTTTAGAACATTTTTAAACTACACCTGGGGTGAGTTCTATCGAAAATCTAGTGGCCTAGAAGGGTGACTACTATCTAAAAAATTGAGGCCTAGAAGGGTGATCACTATCAAGAAACTAGAGGCCTAGAAGGGTGACTACTATCTAAAAAATTGAGGCCTAGAAGGGTGATCACTATCAAGAAACTAGAGGCCTAGAAGGGTGACTACTTCCAGAATCTATAGGCATACAGGGGAGACTACAATCAATGTTGGGGAACGTAAAGGAACCGAGCATTCTGTTCCTTTTCTTTTTTTTTAAAGTTTGTTTTGGAGATGTTTTTATTTAAATCTGGCACTATGACACGCCCCCACCAAAAATAATAATTTTTAATGAGTTTTACATTAGATTTAAAAGAGTAAAACCTATTTAAACAATCAGTTTTTATGTTAAAGCTACTACTCAAAATGTTAATGGCGCACTGCCCTTGCAAGCCAAACAATCTGCTTCCAGTCTCATTCAGCTGGTGTGCAGCTCCAGCATCAACCAGACCTTGCAGTATTAGTTCTATAGGATGCTTTCGAGGCAATCTGCATGTACTTTCAGACGCTCAAACGTTAAACTGGATTAGAGTTGTAATGAAACAAAAACTTTCAATTAGTTTATTTTAACCAGTTTGTTTTTAGCCAGTTCGTTTTTAGCCATTTTATTTTTAGCCAGTTTATTTTAGACATTTTATTTTTAGCCAGTTCGTTTTTAGCCAGTTTATTTTAGACATTTTATTTTTAGCCAGTTCGTTTTTAGCCAGTTTATTTTTAGCAATTTCGTTTTTAGCCAGTTTATTTTAGACATTTTATTTTAGCCAGTTCGTTTTTAGCCAGATTATTTTTAGCCAGTTCGTTTTTAGCCAGTTTGTTTTTAGCCAGTTTATTTTAGACATTTTATTTTTAGCCAGTTCGTTTTGAGCCAGTTTGTTTTTAGCCAGTTTATTTTAGACATTTTATTTTTAGCCAGTTCGTTTTGAGCCAGTTTATTCTTAGCCAGTTTATTTTAGACATTATATTTTTAGCCAGTTCGTTTTTTAGCCAGTTTATTTTAGACATTTTATTTTAGCCATTTCGTTTTTAGCCAGTTTATTTTTAGCCAGTTCGTTTTTAGCCAGTTTATTTTAGACATTTTATTTTAGCCAGTTCGTTTTTAGCCAGTTTATTTTTAGCCATTTTATTTTAGCCAGTTCGTTTTTAGCCAGTTTATTTTAGCCATTTTATTTTAGCCAGTTCGTTTTCAGCCAGTTTATTTTAGCCATTTATTTTAGACAGTTTGTTTTAGCCAGTTTATTTTAGACATTTTATTTTTAGCCAGTTCGTTTTTAGCCAGTTTATTTTTAGCCAGTTCGTTTTTAGCCAGTTTATATTAGACATTTTATTTAAGCCAGTTCGTTTTTAGCCAGTTTGTTTTTAGCCAGTTTATTTTAGACATTTTATTTTAAGCCAGTTTGTTTTTAGACAATTTCTTTTAGACAGTTTATCCTGTGTGTCGTAGTCGTGCTGTAAATACTACACTCCTGTGTGTCGAAGTCTTGCTGTAAATGCTACACTCCTGTGTGTCGAGTCTTGTTGTAAATACTACACTCCTGTGTGTCGAAGTCTTGCTGTAAATAATGCACCCCTGTGTGTTGAAGTCTTGCTGTAAATACTACACTCCTGTGTGTCGGAGTCTTGCTTTAAATAATGCACTCCTGTGTGTCGAAGTCTTGCTGTAAATACTACACTCCTGTGTGTCGGAGTCTTGCTGTAAATACTACACTCCTGTGTGTCGGAGTCTTATTGTAAATACTACACTCCTGTGTGTCGGAGTCTTGCTGTAAATGCTACACTCCTGTGTGTCGGAGTCTTGCTGTAAATACTACACTCCTGTGTGTCGGAGTCTTGCTGTAAATACTACACTCCTGCGTGTCGGAGTCTTGCTGTAAATACTACACTCCTGTGTGTCGGAGTCTTGCTGTAAATACTACACTCTTGTGTGTCGGAGTCTTGTGGCGTCTTCTAGTATTGATTTTCGAGCTCATTCCCTTGTTTCTTAGAGTCGTCCGCCTGACGGTCTAAGCTTATCAGGCCAAGCTGCGGCGTAGCCCAAATTGTGCTATGTGTTCGTCCTTCAGAGGCTGGCGCCCACTACGTCACGTCATGTTGCAATCTTCGTCTCTCTTGTGGTGCCCGGACTCTCGACTTTCTTGTGACGGCTTACGTCAGTGACGTCATTTCAATGAAACTGTTTGCTTGATCGGGGTCAGGTGATTAGCCTCGGCTGTGTCCGTTACGGCGGCGATTTCCGGTTCGTGTGGATGTGTCTGCTAACATGGTGGTTTTCGTAAATGTGTCCGTGTCAGGTTTGATTTCCGGTTGACATGTTTTCACGTTGTTGCGATCGCGTCCTTCTGTCTTGGACTTTTGAAAAAAATATTTCATCAACTGTTAAGTACAGCAAAATGCAGGTCATATAAATTGTGCCGTAAGTCTTAAGATGGCCGACATTGCCTAAATGATGGCGTTCGTCCAGAGAGAGTCCTACTAAGAAAAATAAGTCTGATTAAAAAGTGCTTCTAGCGTTCAGAGCTGAGGGAAGTTAATAATATGACGGTTAAATATATAAATATAATTTCTTGTTGTACATGTCCTTCCTTGAATTGTGGGGTTCTGAAAATACGTTCAGATATTGGTTTTCAGAAAATTTGAAATATTGTTTCCGGTTAGGTCGATAGATCTGTTTCTAGGTATGCTCAGATTGCTTTATGGGTATGTTCATATATTGGTTTCTCGAATATGAACATGTACATTCATTGTTCAACTCATGGCATTTGGATCTGGTGAAAATAGCAAACTAGGACAATGTAACCAATATATTGACCTTTGACAATACTCATTTATTTGTAAATAAAAATAGAAATCCAATGTATTGACCTTTGTTATCTCTAACCTAAGACTAATGCTATGTGACGTCAATGTAATGGTATATCAAACCTAGCATTGATGCCTTGTACCGTCAATGTAATGGTATATCAAACATAGCATTGATACCTTGTACCGTCAGTGTAATGGTATATCTAACCTAGGATTGATACCTTGTACCGTCAATGTAATGGTATATCAAACCTAGGATTGAAACCTTGTAACGTCATTGTAATGGTATATCAAACCTAGGATTGATACCTTGTACCGTCTATGTAATGGTATAACTAACCTAGCATTGATAACTTGTACCATCAATGTAATGGTATATCAAACCTAGGATTGAAACCTTGTACCGTCAGTGTAATGGTATATCAAACCTAGCGTTGATATCTTGTACCGTCAATGTAATGGTATATCAAACCTAGGATTGAAACCTTGTACCGTCAGTGTAATGGTATATCAAACCTAGGATTAAAACCTTGTACCGTCAGTGTAATGGTATATCAAACCAAGCATTGATACCTTGTACCGTCAATGTAATGGTATATCAAACCTAGGATTGATACCTTATACCGTCAGTGTAATGGTATATCAAACCTAGGATGAAACCTTGTACCGTCAGTGTAATGGTATATCAAACCTAGGATTGATACCTTGTACCGTCAATCTAATGGTATATCAAACATTGGATTGATACCTTGTACCATCAGTGTAATGGTATATCAAACATAGGATTCAAACCTTGTACCGTCAATGTAATGGTATATCAAACCTAGGATTGATACCTTGTACCGTCAATGTAATGGTATATCAAACATTGGATTGATACCTTGCACCGTCAATGTAATGGTATATCAAACCTAATATTGAAACCTTGTACCGTCAGTGTAATGGTATATCAAACCTAGGATTGATACCTTGAACCGTCAGTGTAATGGTATATCAAACCTAGGATTAACACCTTGTACTAACAACGTTATGGGCTATAAATAAAAAAAACATTTTATACCCTCCGTGTTGTAAAATATGATACAGCGTATAGTTTGTGTTAGAAACTTCACCGGTCCCTTTTCGTTTGGTACATCAATGGTAGTGGTATACCGAATTTAACGGTGCGTGAATTGTAATGGTACATCACATGTAATGGTACATCAAATGTAATGGTACATCAGTTGTAATGGTATTTAAAACAGTTCATCTGGTAGCACCTGGAGAATTATGTAAGATTTCCCTCACGTTCTTCCCCTGTGAGTGGTGTGGAGTACGGTCGGTGTGTCTTATACAGCACATCGATTTAGAGCCCATTACCACTTTTAAATGCGCAATTTGATCCTGTTTGACAGTGGTGTGTTAAAGGGCATCAACATTTAGTTGAGGGCATGTGAGGGCGGCGTTAAAGGACATTAAAATGCTTCATGGAAACCTTATGTGATTGACGTGAATCTAGGTGTCCTCTTCTTCTTCTATACTCGTAGGGCCCACGATCAATGCATTAAACATTCTGGATCCCATATCCTTATGAAAAACTCGATGTTATATGTTTATCGAAAATCTATAAGTGAATATAGATTTGATATGACAAAGAAGATGTTAGATGTAAATCTAGATGTAACATGTTACTCTAGATGTTAGCTGTTGGATTTTTATGTGAATCAAGATGTTACATGTAAATCTAGAGGTTATATGTCAATCTAGATGTTAGATATAGATGTGTATAAATTTACTATTATTATTATGATCTAGAACTGGACCAGCACTAATTATGCATTAAGTTTCCTAGGTTATTGTTGATATGTCAATTCCTACAAACACACCAGCAATCATTGCTAGCATGTCTTGTCCTACAAACACCCAGCAGTCATTGCTAGCATGTCTTGTACTACAATCACACCAGCAATCATTGATAGCATGTCTTGTCCTAAAACACCAAGCTATCATTGCTAGCATGTCTTGTACTACAATCACACCAGCAATCATTGATAGCATGTCTTGTCCTACAAACACCCAGCAATCATTGATAGCATGTCTTGTCCTACAAACATCCAGCAGTCATTGCTAGCATGTCATGTCCTACAAACACCCAGCTGTCACATTTTTTCCATCTGGCCACGTTTTATCAAATGCAATTGCTAGCAACACTGGCGATATCTAGCGAGGACTTGATTCTGTCACATCCCATACATTGTAGGACTTGTTGCTCCATTAGGCCGCCATTATAGACCACCATCTTGGGTTTAAATTTAGAACCAGCTCTACGCTATTGATTTTATCTTTGTTGTTTCTTACAATAAAAGGCCCGGAGGAAAGGGGGGGGGGGGGTGTCAAAGTTTGAAAGGTTCAAGTTTCGTTGATATTTTTGTTTAAAATTTTAAATGTTCAAATTTTCTTTGCTACTGTACAAATTAAAAACTATGTTAGATTGTAATGAGAGGGGGAAGAGGGGGGTGTCAAAGTTTGAAACGTTCAAGTTTCGTTGATATTTTTGTTTAAAATGTTAAATGTTCACAATTTCTTTGCTACTGGATGCTCACTCAAACAGTTCTTTTCGCGTGTTTTAGTTATGGTCCGCTAAGAATGGCTAACATTAACTGATAGTTACATGAATCTGTCTGCTATTGGTTGGCTCAAGATAAGCTGCAACGATGTCTATGTTTGCATTTGAAATTAACATGTTTATTTTGTAACAGGCCATCATTGATCTACTTCTAAATCATGAAAATCAAATTTTATGCTGGCCACTGGTCAATGGTTGCATGATGTAATGTTAGGCCGGCCATTGGTCAATGGTTGCATGATATAATGATATGCTGGCCATTGGTCAATGGTTGCATGATGTAATGTTATGCTGACCATTTAAACCATCAGTTCATTAGTTCTTGCCCCACGCAAGTTAATATATGTAAAGTAACTTTGCTCAATTCGAATGATATTTTTGTGAGCTGCTCTTTCAAAAGTCGTGCCAAAAACTTTAGCGGTCATCTTACTTGTCATTGATTGGTCATAATAACTTGTCACTCATTGGTCATATAACTGGTCACTCATTGGTGATATCGTATAACTGGTCACTCATTGGTCACATCATATAACTGGTCACTCATTGGTCATATCATATAACTGGTCACTCATTGGTCATATCATATAACTGGTCACTCATTGGTCATAATAACTTGTCACTCATTGGTCATATAGCTGGTCACTCATTGGTCATAATAACTGGTCACTCATTGGTCATATAACTGGTCACTCATTGGTGATATCGTATAACTTGTCACTCATTGGTCACATCATATAACTGGTCACTCATTGGTCATATCATATAACTGGTCACTCATTGGTCATATCATATAACTGGTCACTCATTGGTCATAATAACTGGTCACTCATTGGTCATAATAACTGGTCACTCATTGGTCATAATAACTGGTCACTCATTGGTCATAAAACTGGTCACTCATTGTTCATATCATATAACTGGTCACTCATTGGTCATATCATATAACTGGTCACTCATTGGTCATATCATATAACTGGTCACTCATTGGTCATATCATATAACTGGTCAGTCATTGGTCATAATAACTGGTCACTCATTGGTCATACGATATTACTGGTCACTCATTGGTCATATCATATAACTGGTCACTCATTGGTCATATCATATAACTGATCACTCATTGGTCACACCATATAACTGGTCACTCATTGGTCATATAACTAGTCACTCATTGGTCATCTTCCTGGTCACTCTTCGGTCATCTTATAGGTCACTTCCTGTTAATCTTAGTATTTAGCGCCAACGTTCTGCTCGGACGTAGATTGAAGTGATTTTCATCAAATATATCTTTTAATTGGCTGCCCAGAAAAAGTTAACCTCACAGATGATCTGTTACTCCAAAGGAGAAACTGTCGACGACATTATGTGTCAATAGAGCAGCTTGTAACAGTTCCATTTCCCACCTTGCAGTGCCGGCTAATGTGCCCTATATAGCTTCACCCTTGATAACCCCGTCCAACGAATGCCCCCCCCCCAAAACCACATAGCAATGTCCACTAATGGATTGGCAAGGGAGTCTCCTGGCCTCGCCATTGTTCTAACGACAGCAACTCGTCTTGGGACTTTGAGATGTTCTCGTTGATTGTCATTGTGGGACATCCCGAAAACCTGTCTCAATGATTGACCCGCTCCCTGGGGCCGGCTTGGAATATTTCCCCCAACTGACGAGTTACATTTACCGAGGAAGTAGCGGTTCTCAGCGTCGCGGTTCGTGATCCCTTTGAGGGGGTCGAACGACACTTACACAGGTGTCGCCTAAGACCACCTAAAAAAACCCACATATTTATGAAGTAGCAAAGAGGAATAATTTTCTGGTTAGAGGTCACCACAACATGAGGAACTACATTTGGGCATTAGGGCGGTTGGGAAGTAATTATCCCATACGTTATGGAATAAATAGATGTCGCGGAATGCGAGCCCATTTCGTGTGGACGTACGGGTCTTCCATCGGACGCCTCCACAGGTGACGGATAGAGGAAAGCCCACCAGATATGGCGGGTACAGGGGAAATAAAATACCGGTTTCTATGGGGTACAAAATCAGCACCTAACGTCTTGTAGAAAGTGAAGGGGCCCACATAACCTACCACAACCTACCGCCTTGTAGAAAGTGAAGGGGCCCACAGAACCTACCGTCTTGTAGAAAGTGAAGGGTCCCACATAACCTAACGCCTTGTAGAAAGTGAAGGGGCCCACATAACCTACCGCCTTGTAGAAAGTGAAGGGGCCCACATAACCTACCGCCTTGTAGAAAGTGAAGGGATCCACAGAACCTACCGCCTTGTAGAAAGGGAAGGTGCCCACATTGTCACAAATGACTGGGGCGGGGGTATAGGACAGAGCTCCATTGTTGTTAAGGTAACGTAAAGGATGGAAGAAAACTGCTGTTAATGGGGTTAAGTTAAGGTTAATAGACTCTCACATCTTGATATAGTGGGGGATTGTTTCTTTGGATAATAGTATGTTCGGGTTTTCCAGACTTCGCATGATAATTTCTGGGTTAACAATGGGAAGGTCTAATTGACCGGAAATTAGAGGGCATGGGTGTGTTTATAGATAGCATTCCTGGACCACCTATGGGGGGTAGAGAACCACATATAAGAGGGAGCTTTCACTGAGTTAGGTTAGTTGAGGGAGAGTGAACACAGGTACGACGAGTTGAGGGAGAGTGAACAGAGGTACGACGTAGTTGAGGAAGAGGGAAAGGAGCGACAGTAGTTAGTTGAGGAAGATAGAGAAGAACTACGGATTAGTTGAGGAAGAGAGAGAAAAGAGCTACGATAGAACTGAGCAGTTGTTAGGGAATACTTGCTAGAGACCAGAAGACGACAGATGACTGGAAAAACGTATATCTTACCAATAAACACTTTCATTATCGTTGGACACCAGAAGTTTTGAGTTGTTGCATTTCGTCCAAGTCTACTTTGTGCTTTTGTCTGTCTCAACGCCTAGACACCCACAATATAAATCACAGAGAGGAGCGGTCCTGTACTGACCACTACTAAGTCAACATAGTTTGTGTTAAGTCAGGACCGGAGCCCTCCTCCGTAACAACCGTTCTGTGACATCTGGGGGCTCGTTCCGGGGTCTAGGCAACAGGAGATAGACAAAGCTGACGTAATAGAGATAGAGAACAGACGTCCCTAGGATTCAACAGGTGTGAAGGGAGACATGACGTCAGTGTTGTGCAGACAGTCGGATTTCTGGAGACCAGCAGCGTACCACCAAGTGAAGCAGTGTGACGCACCACTTTGCTACAGGTGCCATCGTGCAGGTCACATTGCTAGGTACTGCACTAACGCACGGCGGTGTTACAGATGCTACTCAACTAGTCATCTGGCTCGAGATTGCTACAACGAGCGCCGGTGTTTTCGTTGTTATGGAAGTGGACACCTAGCCAGAGACTGCGAACGGCCACGGGTCTGTTTCAGCTGTTTACGACCAGGCCACACCGCCGTGAGGTGTCAATTTCAGGGGCGTTGCTACAAGTGTCACCAAAAGGGGCATGTCGTGAGAAATTGCCCAGCCGTCCGTGACACGGAGGAAGATAAAAATTCGAGTTGCAGAGATGTGAAAACGGTATCCACGTGTTTCAGATTAGGACAGGAAAAGAAGTGTATAGAGAAGAGAGAGAAGTCTTTAGTAAAGAAGGATAACAATAGCACACGTAAAATTAAGTACGAAGAAGAAAAAGGAAATGATAGTGAAGATGAAATTCTAATAGGAGGAATTTCTATTGGTGTCGGAGTGAAGGAAAGTGTATTTGGGTTAGTTGAAGACCAAAAGGTTAAAGTGTTTAGACATTATCTGTGTAGTGATATAGTTGTTAGGAAAGACTTAGTTGATGACAGTAAGTTAACAGGAGAGAGATGTACGGTTGTTCTATTGAATGATGCAAGGCTAAAAGGAGAGAAGGCTATAGTCACGATCAGCACCCCATATATTTCAGGAAATATTAAAGTAGTGTGCATTCCCGACATAGTCTATGATATAATAGTGGGGAAAGTTCTTTAGCACTCATACTGTTAGGATGTGAGCGGTGCATATCTGAAGGTGGCACAGATAAACAGTTAAAAAGTGTTTAGTTCAGTGTGAGGATAATCTCCATATCGTCATCAAGGAGGCTTCCTCAAAGAGACGTTAGACTTGTTTTTAAGACACTAGTAAATTTAGTTAATTTAGCTGTGTTATCTTTATTTGAGTTTCACACGTGCATTTTTTTTTAAAAACTTGTGTAGTTAAAGTAATGCTAGGGATGAGTGTAATCATGTGTTTTAACAGTTGTGGTTGGGTTAAACATTATGTTTGATGAATAATATGAGCGAGTAGCTGCCCCTGGGCTATTGTTAAGAAGCCAGGTGGGCAGTAAGAGGTCATGTCTTAAGGACAGGGCACACTGGGCCTTGATAATGGCAGTGTGTGTGGATTAGAGTTTAGATCAAGTTGTGTTGTTTAGTGATGTCATAACGGCAGAGATGTTTGTTATGGACATTACGGGTACTCGTTTATAACAGACCGTGCAGGGCACATGATGGTTTGCGGTGTAGACGATGTGTAGACTGTAGAGTGTCAAAGATAATGGTTATTAGTGTTGTTGGGTTTGATAATTTGATATTTTAAGTTGTATGGCTGGTCTACACTTAGAGAAGTGTGAGACAGCATTAGAGGGATAGCTTGTCTACACTTAGAGATGGTGAGACAGCATTAGAGAGATGTCTGGTCTACACTTAGAGATGGTGAGACAGCATTAGAGAGATGGCTGGTCTACACTTAGAGATGGTGAGACAGCATTAGAGGGATAGCTGGTCTACACTTAGAGATGGTGAGACAGCATTAGAGGGATAGCTGGTCTACACTTAGCGATGGTGAGACAGCATTAGAGGGATAGCTGGTCTACACTTAGCGATGGTGAGACAGCATTAGATAGTTAGCGGTCTACACTAAGGGAAGTGTGAGACAGCACTAGATGAAGAGTTAGGTTTTGGATAGCATTAGGTGAATGATAGGCCTTCACTACATAATGCGTAGAATAGCGTGGGATGGAGCTATAACCTGCACTGGGTAATGTGTAGAGTAGCTTGAGATGGTCAGCTGTAGCCTACACTGGGTAATGTGTCGGACAGCATGGTTAGGTCAGCTATTTCCCACACTGGGTAATGTGTGGGGTAGCACGGTTGGATCAGCTATTTCCCACACTGGGTAATGTGTGGGGTAGCATGGGTAGGGCAGCTATAATTTGCACTATGTATGTGAGTTAGAAGTGTGTATCATTCAACCCGATCAGTGGGTCGTGGGATCAGAGAAGGAGATTAAGACGATAGTAGTATAAGTTATCGTGTTAGACACACTTTGTTCTGAGATTGATATAGTTTAATGAGAGATCAAAATGTTTGAATAAGTTTGTGTTTAGTCTTTACAATGTTCATGTTGTTATGGTCAATTATTAATTTCGTTATTTGTTATTGACATATGCATGACGTTTTGTATTGCCATTTTTAATTTTGTTTGAAAAACTGAAGATGAGGATAGATGACAATAGACTCAACGACGCACAGAGTAAGGGCTTGACGCATGGGATGGTGTGATGTGTAGAGTTGTAGGTTGGTCATTTGTGGAGTTTTTGAAATTTGTCAATATTTTGAAAAATTTCTTGAAGGGGGGGCATATGTCACAAATGACTGGGGCGGGGGTATAGGACAGAGCTCCATTGTTGTTAAGGTAACGTAAAGGATGGAAGAAAACTGCTGTTAATGGGGTTAAGTTAAGGTTAATAGACTCTCACATCTTGATATAGTGGGGGATTGTTTCTTTGGATAATAGTATGTTCGGGTTTTCCAGACTTCGCATGATAATTTCTGGGTTAACAATGGGAAGGTCTAATTGACCGGAAATTAGAGGGCATGGGTGTGTTTATAGATAGCATTCCTGGACCACCTATGGGGGGTAGAGAACCACATATAAGAGGGAGCTTTCACTGAGTTAGGTTAGTTGAGGGAGAGTGAACACAGGTACGACGAGTTGAGGGAGAGTGAACAGAGGTACGACGTAGTTGAGGAAGAGGGAAAGGAGCGACAGTAGTTAGTTGAGGAAGATAGAGAAGAACTACGGATTAGTTGAGGAAGAGAGAGAAAAGAGCTACGATAGAACTGAGCAGTTGTTAGGGAATACTTGCTAGAGACCAGAAGACGACAGATGACTGGAAAAACGTATATCTTACCAATAAACACTTTCATTATCGTTGGACACCAGAAGTTTTGAGTTGTTGCATTTCGTCCAAGTCTACTTTGTGCTTTTGTCTGTCTCAACGCCTAGACACCCACAATATAAATCACAGAGAGGAGCGGTCCTGTACTGACCACTACTAAGTCAACATAGTTTGTGTTAAGTCAGGACCGGAGCCCTCCTCCGTAATCTCAACGCCTAGACACCCACAATATAAATCACAGAGAGGAGCGGTCCTGTACTGACCACTACTAAGTCAACATAGTTTGTGTTAAGTCAGGACCGGAGCCCTCCTCCGTAACAACCGTTCTGTGACACACATAACCTACCGCCTTGTAGAAAGTGAAGGGGCCCACATAACCTACCACCTTGTAGAAAGTGAAGGGGCCCACATAACCTACCACCTTGTAGAAAGTGAAGGGGCCCACATAACCTACCGCCTTGTAGGAAGTGAAGGGATCCACAGAACCTACCGCCTTGTAGGAAGTGGAGGGATCCACAGAACCTACCGCCTTGTAGGAAGTGGAGGGATCCACAGAACCTACCGTCTTGTAGGAAGTGGAGGGATCCACAGAACTTACCGCCTTGTAGGAAGTGAAGGGATCCACAGAACCTACCGCCTCGTAGGAAGTGGAGGGTTTTACAAAGACTAAGAAACCCAACCTGAAAATTAAGGCAGCTGTCTAGAGAGTTGTAAGGGGCTACACACCCCCCCCACACACACACACACATACACTAACGGTTGTGCGCAGGGCTAAAAAATGTATTTAAAAAATAATAAAAGAAAGTTACTTAAGCCAAATAAAACCCAGACTGATTCAAATGGAAATCAACCTACGCCTGAATATGGACATGATTTTTGGATTTCGACTTAAAACTTTCTAATCATATTTAGAGCCAGGAGCCTTAGCCAACGTTAAAGAGCAATTAATTAAATATAAAATCTCTACTGCTGCAGTACAAGAAAGTCGAGTGAAGATGCAGACATCCTCAGGGCAAAAGACAACACCACATTTTATAGTGACAACAACAATAAAAAAATAGCAGGATTTGTCGTGCAGAAAGAAGTCGTCAAATGTTTTCAACCAGAGACTGACAGATTATGTTCTTTGCGTGTGCGACTGAACATATTCAATATACCATATAATATTTATAAATGTTTATGCTTCCATCGAAGATACAGAAGATCAGGTCAAAGAATCCTTTTCTGAGACGCTCTGAAAGGTCTGTGATGAGGCACAACGACATGATATTAAAATAGGGATTAGCGAATTTAATCCCAGAACAGATAAATAAGAAGTGTTCATGGCAACTACTGTCGAAGGAGAGCCTACATGATGAATACAATGATAATGGGGTCCTACTCATGGACAATTGCTTCGGGAAAAGGAATGACAGCAGCACCAAGTCTCCACACAAAAATATACATAGTATTACTTGGCACTCACCAGATGGAATCACTCACAACTAAATTGGCCATGTTTTAATCGATCCAGGGCATGGATCAGACATACTAGATGTAAGAAGCTATCGAGGAGCAGATGCAGACTCAGACCAGCTTCTTGATAGGGTTAAATATAAGCAGAGAATAAGCATAATTCACAATGGCCGAAATCAAAGACAATGTGATTAACATGAATTAAATATGGAAAATAGTAAAGTACTGGAGAGTGCGGCTGAAGATTTTGAGGGTACACTGAATGCAGACAATGGACAAGATGAAGATTATCAATCGCCACATGGAGGACCAAACCCTGTAATAAAAACTCCCCAAATGTAGATGAAACTTTCAGAAGTAATCCGTTCGATGAAAATCCACAAAGCCCAAGGAGAAGACCTTATCCCAGCAGAACTTAATAAATAATATGGAGGAACAGAACTACACACTCAGACACAAACGTGCAACAACATTTGGCAAGAAGAGAAGTTTCCAACGGAATGGAAAACAACGCTACTAACACCGATATACAAGAAATGTTCCAAACTTCCAAGCCCAAACTATCGAGGAAAATCCCTAATAAAAGATTAGTACAAAATACTGACGAAGCTAATTGCCAAAAGACTACAACCGTACACTGAAAGAATTCTAGGTGACTACCAATATGGATTCATACCTGGGACGTAGGCTTAGTTTGATGGACAATGTGAATAGGGATCTACAGCAGCTGGGAAATCAAGCATAGACGAGAAAATCTTCAGTTCTGGATGGAAGGGAGAAGTGAGGGATACCAAAGCTCTACATGGGCTCTAGCGCCACAGAGATGGATGGATGGTCTGAATGGAAGGAAGTAGAGAGGCATACCAAAGCTCTACATGGGCTCTAGTGCCACAGAGATGGATGGATGGTCTGAGTGGAAGGAAGTAGAGAGGCATACCAAAGCTCTACATGGGCTCTAGTGCCACAGAGATGGATGGGTGGTGGACCTATATCATCTACGAATAAGTATGTGTCAAGGAGTTGGGCATATAGGTTTTAGGTTTCAGCGTGCAGCTATCTTATGGTGCAGCTATCTTAGCGTGCAGCTATCTTGGTGAGCAGCTTTCTTGGTGTGCAGTTATCTGGGTGTACAGTTATCTGGGTGGGCAACTATCTAGGCGTATAGTTATCTTGGTGTGCATCTACCTTGGTGTGCAGTCATCTTGGTGTGCAACTATCTTAGTGTGCAACTATCTTACGGTGCAGCTGTCTTAGCTTGCAGCCATCTTTGTGAGTAGCTTTCTGGGTGTGCAGTTATCTGGATGTGCAACTATCTAGGCGTACAGTTATCTTGGTGTGCATCTATCTTGGTGTGCAGTTATCTTGGTGTGCAACTATCTTGGTTTTCCGTTATCTTGGTGCTCAAATTATCTTGGTGTGCAGTTACCTTGGTGTACAGTTATCTTGGTGTGCAACTATCTTGGTGTGAAACTTTCTTGGTGTGTAGTTATATTGGTGTGCAACTATATTTTTGTGCAGTTATCTTGGTGTGCAAACTATCTTGCTGTGCAACTATCTTGGTGTGCAACTATCTTGGTGTGCAAATATCTTGGTGTGCAGTTATGTTGGTGTGCAGTTATCTTGGTGTGCAGTTATCTTGGTGTGCAGTTATCTTGGTGTGCAACTATCTTCGTGTGCCATTATCTTGGTGAGCAACTATCTCGGTGTGCAGTTATCTTGGTGTGCAGCTATCTTGGTTTGCAACTTTCTTGGTGTGAAGTTATCTTGGTGTGCAACTTTCTTGGTGTGCAGTGTTCTTGGTGTGCAACTTTCTTGGTGTGCAGTTATCTGGGTGTGCAACTATCTGGGCGTGCAGCGTACATCTATAAATAGAGATACTTTAAGAAACAAGGACAGCTCTTACTAGAGATGCCTGTAGAGACAAGGACAGCTCTTACTAGAGATGCCTGTAGAGTAGGACAGCTCTTACTAGAGATGCCTGTAGAGACAAGGACAGCTCTTACTAGAGATGTCTGTAGAGACAAGGACAGCTCTTACTAGAGATGTCTGTAGAGACAAGGACAGCTCTTACTAGAGATGCCTGTAGAGACAAGGACAGCTCTTACTAGAGATGCCTGTAGAGACAAGGACAGCTCTTACTAGAGATGCCTGTAGAGACAAGGACAGCTCTTACTAGAGATGTCTGTAGAGACAAGGACAGCTCTTACTAGAGATGCCTGTAGAGACAAGGACAGCTCTTACTAGAGATGCCTGTAGAGACAAGGACAGCTCTTACTAGAGATGCCTGTAGAGACAAGGACAGCTCTTACTAGAGATGCCTGTAGAGTAGGGGGACCAAACGTCCCGTGAAAACGACCGTACCCGGTGTCCCGAAGAAGTCTCTCGGGACGTCTAAATGTATCGGGACGTCTAAATGTCTCGGGACGTCTAAATGTCTCGGGACGTCTAAATGTCTCGGGACGTCTAAATGTCCCGTTTCTAAAACCAAACACATTTTCAAATCACTAAAACTTCCTAATGTAAATATAACTTCCAGTAATATTTTGGCTGGCTGTGTAGCCAGTGCCAGAAGTGATGTGGGCTCGCGTGATGGCTCCACTGTTCCCCCCTCTACCACTGCCGACACTGCGTAAACGACAGTGTCCCAGCTAAAGCTCTTATATGTAAAACAAAAAGTAAATATTCACCGCAAAAAAATTTTGTTCGTTTATGATAAGCCTCAGAGTTAAAATTAAATTACAAAAGTTAAGGTAAATTTAAAAAAGATTTCTAGGTCTCAAACTAGTTCAAATGGGCATATTCTAAACAACCGTTTCCAGCGGGGGCTCCCGGACCCCTCTTTAGCTAGAGGGTATACCCCCCCCCCCAAACCTTCCATGGCTGTGTCCCGTTTTGTCCAGTTCATGGTTTGGTCAATCTATTCTAGAGACAAGGACGGCTATTAATTTCAGCATCACTTTCATCGTGATAGAAAGAACACACTACACTCACCGTTTTGCTCCACATTCCAACACTGATACGTGTAGCCCCACCCCCCTTTACCACCCCCAACAAAAATATTCCGTTTGATAGGATAGAATGGGAATATAGCGCTCCCACCCCCGGGCCATCAGTGGATGTGTCTTCGATCCTGTCAGCTCATCGGTGAGCCACTGGGAGACAGAATTAAAGCCTGATTGTTGTTGCTGTAACACACTGTTGACAAAAGCATCTAAATCTAGATCTAGAGCTAGTAGTAGGAAACCTTCCTATGTACATGTGAAACTCATACGATGTAACAATGATGCCTCTCTAGTTAAATGTAAACTTACACAATCTCACAATGAAACCTCCTTGCGTTGACCAAATGTAGACTAATACAATCTAACAATTATACCTCTCTAATTAAATGTAAGCTTATAAAATCAACACTGATACCTCCTTTTAAGTTAACTAAATGAAAACTCGTACAATCTAACAATGATGCCTCCCTAAGTTAACTTAATGTGACACTTATAAACTCCAACAATGATGCCTCCTTAAGTTAACTTAATGTAACACTCATACACTCTAACAATGATGCCTCCTTAATTTACCTTAATGTAACACTTCCTTATCTTAACCAAATGTAACATTCATACCATCTATCCATGATACTTCCTTATCTTAACCAAATGTAACACTCATACAATCTATTCATGATACTTCCTTATCTTAACCAAATGTAACACTCATACTATCCATCGATGATACTTCCTTATTTTAACCAAATGTAACACTCATACTATCCATCCATGATAATTCCTTATCTTAACCAAATGTAACACTCATACCATCTATCCATGATACTTTCTTATCTTAACCAAATGTAACACTCATACAATCTATCCATGATACTTCCTTATCTTAACCAAATGTAACACTCATACTATCTATCAGACATCTTTACACAATTTTTTTTTGTTAATGTTAATTCATGCGATTATTTTCATTACAAAAGAAACGACTGTTAATCAATCATTGGTTTGTGGGAAAACTTAAACAAATTATTGATTTGCCAATTATGTGGGCCGGCCCGAGGGAGGTGGGGGTTGTGCCGGCCCGAGGGAGGTGGGGGCTGTTCTGAAAATAATGACACGTTGTTACTGCTGTAGTCGCCACACAAAGAGAGAGGCAGTGTTGCACATCGGGTTTAAACTAGTTCTGTGGAATTATGTATGTTACATATAAACTAGTTCTGTGGAATTATGTATGTTACATATAAACTAGTTCTGTGGAATTATGTATGTTACATATAAACTAGTTCTGTGGAATTATGTATGTTGCATATAAACTAGTTCTGTGGAATTATGTATGTTACATATAAACTCGTTCTGTGTAATTATGTATGTTACATATAAACTAGTTCTGTGGAATTATGTATGTTACATATAAACTAGTTCTGTGGAATTATGTATGTTACATATAAACTAGTTCTGTGTAATTATTCATGTTACATATAAACTAGTTCTGTGTAATTATTCATGTTACATATAAACTAGTACTCTTGGAATTATGTATGTTACATATAAACTAGTTCTGTAGAATTATTCCTGTTACATATAAACTAGTTCTGTGGAATTAATTCCTGTTACATATAAACTAGTTCTGTGGAATTAATTCCTGTTACATATAAACTAGTACTCTTGGAATATATTTCAATTTCGTTCTTAACTAAATGTTATTACAAACAGCCAACAGCATCTTTTTACCCCTTCATTGCACCACAAACAGCCAACAGCGGCGTTTACCCCTTCACTGTCGTGTTCTCTTCAGTGTCGATGTACAAGTTACCCATTCATAGTTTGAGTTCCATGTCACCTATAGTGTTTATGTAGGTTTCATGTATACTGGTCTATCACCAAGCTAACTCGATCACAGTAACTTGCGACCGACAGATGAGAACACCATGGAGGTAAAGTGGTGACTGACATAAGCCAACACCATCAATTTAGGACTGTTATAGATCTAGTGTACATCTGTACAGATGGAGTTGTTATAGATCTAGTGTACATCTGTACACAACGTGTTGTTTTTTATCAAGAGAACAGTTATACAGGCAGAGTTCTTATTGGTCTAGTGCACATCTGTATAGATGGAGTTGTTAAAGATCTAGTGCACATCTGTATAGATGGAGTTGTTATAGATCTAGTGTTCATCTGTATAGATGGAGTTGTTATAGATCTAGTGTACATCTGTATAGATGGAGTTGTTATAGATATAGTGCACATCTGTACAGATGGAGGTGTTATAGATCTAGTGCACATCTGTACAGATGGGGTTGCTATAGATCTAATGCACATCTGTAATTAAAGCCGCAATCAAACAGAGTCATTAACATCCCACCGTAACACTGAACCACCCCACCGTAACACTGAACCACCCCACCGTAACACTGAACAACTCACATCGAAACCTTAGTGCTAGCGCCGAGTGCTGCACTGCTCACACTCAGAAGTGGGCCATCGACCGGTCTAACGATTAGTTTGTTCTTGTAACTTATCTTTGTCTGGAGTGGTTACTGGACTTCAATTGTAACTTATCTTTATCGGGAGTGGCTATTGGACTTCAACAGTAACTTATCTTTATCGGGAGTGGACTTCAACGGTAACTTATCTTTGTCAGGAGTGGATATTGGACTTCAACAGTAACTTATCTTTGTCAGGAGTGGATATTGGACTTCAACAGTAACTTATCTTTGTCAGGAGTGGATATTGGACTTCAACAGTAACTTATCGTTGTCAGGAGTGGGTATTGGACTTCAACAGTAACTTATCTTTGTCAGGAGTGGATATTGGACTTCAACAGTAACTTATCTTTGTCTGGAGTGGGTATTGGACTTCAAAGGTAACTTATCTTTGTCAGGAGCGGCTACTTGACTTCAACTGTAACTTATCTTTATCGAGAGAGCGGCTATTGGACTGCAACGGTAACTTATCTTTATCGGGAGAGCGGCTATTGGACTGCAGCGGTAACTTATCTTTGTCAGGAGTGGCTATTGGACTTCAACCGCCTTTTCGCGCAATTTTATTCGTTATATTTTTTTTAAAATTATTCCAGGATTTCTCATGTTTGGCCTTCTTAAATTTGTTGCTTTGCTCGTTCTACATCACAACTGAATTCAGTGTTTCTTTCAGAAATTTCCCTCCCCCCCAGGGGGGGGGGCACTTCGGATTTTCGGGGGGGCCAGCAGTTCCAGTTCATTTATTGTTGGACATATTTTTGCTCCGGTGGGGCACTTGGCTTTCCCCGGGGGCGGGGGGGGGGGGCCGGCCCCTCCGAAGATATAGCTGAAAGAAACCCTGACTGTATCATTTCGGAACAAATCAGTTTGATTCCTCGGGTCAATATGTAAAAGTTTGAATCAAGGAAATTGTTGTCATTGTTTTAGCCAAATAAGTGTTCATTAATTGTGGTACAGAACAAAAGTTCTGGGAATTCCATTTCTAGTAAGACAATTTTTTCTCTTCTATATGAGCGAATTCCTCCAAGGATATTCAGTCGTCATGTCTCGTGGAGCAGTTCCAATTTACTGTTGGTCTTTAAAAAAATACTTCATGAAAAACTTGACTCAAAAATTGTTTTTTTAAAGGATCCCAATCAAACCATACTTCATTACTTAAGACGCCTTTTTATCGACAAAATTCTTGTCAAGGCGTGCTGTTAGGCAACAGCGTGTCAAGTATCCTTCGATATGAAACTATTTTCCGTTAGATTCATCAGCATGAAGACACGTCACTGCATGAAGTTCAAGAGTAGTTCACTGTGCATGTTAGAATAGTAAACGGCCTATGCAGAGTCTATTGATGGCTTTTAATACTACTTTGTGATGCCATTCCAGCGGGTTGTCTGTCAATGGTCTTTGCTTTCCCATTAACCAGAACTTTATCCCAGGTCTTGTCAGGAGTGGTGACTGGACTTCAACATTTGACCCAGGTCTTGTCAGGAGTGGTGACTGGACTTCAAATTTTATCCCAGGTATTGTCAGGAGTGGTGACTGGACCTCAACATTTGTCTCAAGTCTTGTCAGGAGTGGTGACTGGACTTCAAATTTTATCCCAGGTCTTGTCAGGAGTGGTGACTGGACTTCAACATTTGTCTCAGGTCTTGTCAAGAGTGGTGACTGGACTTTAACATTTGTCCCAGGTCTTGTCAGGAGTGGTGACTGGACTTCAAATTTTATCCCAGGTCTTGTCAGGAGTGGTGACTGGACTTCAAATTTTATCCCAGGTCTTGTCAGGAGTGGTGACTGGACTTCAACATTTGTCTCAGGTCTTGTCAAGAGTGGTGACTGGACTTCAACATTTGTCCCAGGTCTTGTCAGGAGTAGTGACTGGACTTCAAATTTTATCCCAGGTCTTGTCAGGAGTGGTGACTTGACTTCAACATTTGTCTCAAGTGTTGTCAGGAGTGGTGACTGGACTTCAACATTTGTCTCAGGTCTTGTCAGGAGTGGTGACTGGACTTCAACCTTTAAGCCAGGTCTTGTCGGGAGTGGGTACCGGACAAAGATTTTAAAAAATCGACTTTTCTGTTATTTGAAAGAGGAATGTGAGAGTTGACAGTGACCGATGCCAGAGTTGACAGTGACCGATGCCAGAGTTGACAGTGACCGATGCTAGAGTTGACAGTGACCGATGCTAGAGTTGGCCGTGACCGATTCTAGAGTTGACTTTATCTAAGTCTTGATTGTGGCAAATGACGTCACATCGACTTTATTCCATTCAGGCTGTGGTCCTGACTGTGTTTAATAGTAACAAGCAATCCATTCAGCTACCAATGTGGAGCGATTAATGGCCCCGCAGGGCAATCGTTGACTTGCTCTCCGCGCCGACATTTATTGCCCATTAGTGTTGCCATAATTGCCCCATTTAATTTGGCTAATTTTATTATTCATAAAGTAGCGACCAGTTCGCCTACAAACTACCATTATTAAAACGAGCGTTTTCCCAGGTCAATTATGTTAAGTACCCGCAGACCTTTAGTTACGTGTTAGAACTGCACTAAGCTGCTCTACTGCTAGACTCCTCGCATTCTTGTGCACACTACACACTACGTAAACACGAACAAAATGTTTGTAAAAAAAAATAATAATAATAATAATAATAATCAAATAACCCTTAACAACAATTTTTTTTGTATCAGTCCTTTATACAAATGGAATAAAGATCAATGTATTTATTTATTTTTTTAAAAGGTGGCAACGAGGTTGAAGAATGGCTCTTAATATCGGTTCAAGTGGTTGCATGTGAGTAGAGTTTTTTTTAAAAGGGGTGGGGGGGGGGGGGGGGCATTTTTCAAAACGTGCATACAATTAATTCCCTTTATAAGAATCCTAATTAGTGCTCGCCCCCCCCCCCCTCTTCCCTAAGGCTGACAACCGCACACGTTTTATCAAACCCCTGACCTATATTAATATTATAATAACATCCCCCCCCAACCCCCGGGTTTACACCTCAGATTTATTTCACCAATGATTATGTCAGGAAAACAAACAAAACTATCACAAGGCACCTATCGCATTGGCCAGATTATTTCCCGTTTTGTTAAAGAATCTCATTTAGCGCAGTTGTTGGGAAATTATTTCGTGCCATTAAAGGCGTCATCTCTTTCATTTTCGGATGTTGGGGTTTGGGGGGAGGTGACGACTTATCATTTGTTATAATACGTTGTTATCGGCAACCGGCCTATGTGCCAAGTTTCAGCTCGATAGGTTGACGGGAAGTGGGTAAATGAGCCATCAGAAGAATTTGCCACCCCCACCAGCAAGCAACAAACAATTGCTTTAGTTCTATTATTTTTTAACATAACGTCAGGACAATTGACATAAACATACGTTTGCCAGCATACAAACACGTTTGCCACCATACACATACATTTGCCAGCATACAAATACATATTTCAAAAGTGTATAATTGGAATCCTTTAGGTGAAATAGGTTGTCACAACTGTGATCAGTAAAGGTAGTCGACGTCACCAACTTAATGTTCCATTTTATAATGACCTGGTCAACAGGCCTATTTGTGTTGGGCAGTGTCCATTGCTTGCATTGCATCCCCTGAACATTGACCAACTTTTGTTCGAAGAACATTCCTTTGTACACATTGGTCTTGTACAAAGTGGTTTCGCACAAATTTGTTTTGTACAAATAGGTTGCGTGCAAATTTGTTTTGTACAAATAGGTTGCGTGCAAATTGGTTTCATACAAATTGGTTTCATACAAATTGGTTTTGTACAAATTGGTTTAGTACAATATGTTTCCTATTAATTTCCGAAATACGAGAATAAACGTCAACTCACAATTGCGTGTTATCGGGAAAGTAAGCTATAGAGCAGATGTAGAAAGTAAGCTATGTTGTAGATGTAGATTATACCATACTTCAATTGGTTTCCATATAGTCTCCAAATATATGACCCATGGAATATGTTTTATGTCACTTTTTAAACTCTAAGAGTTCAACTGTCTGTAACCTGAGAACTCAAGGGTCTGTAACTCTGAGAACTCAAGGTCTGTAACTCTGAGAACTCAAGGGTCTGTAATTCTTAGAACTCAAGGGTCTGTAACTCTGATAACTCAAGGGTCTGTAACTCTGAGAACTCAAGGGTCTGAATCTCTGAGAACTCAAGGGTCTGTAACTCTGATCACTCAAGGGTCTGTAACTCTGATCACTTAAGGGTCTGTAACTCTGAGAGCTCAAGGGTCTGTAACTCTGAGAACTCAAGGATATGTAACTCTGAGAACTCAAGGGTCTGTAACTCTGAGAACTCAAGGGTCTGTAACTCTGAGAACTCAAGGGTCTGTAACTCTGAGATCTCAAGGGACTGTAACTCTGAGAGTCCAACGGTCTGTAACTCTGATTGCTCAACGGTCTGCGTCTCTGGGATTTCAATGGTCTTCCATATGAAAAAAAGTACCATAGAATTGGCTTTCTGCCCTCTGTCGATTGTTGGAATGTTTAGATAACAGCTCTGAATAAATTTTGTCAACGGTCACCCGAAACACCACCCCCCTCCCCACCCCCAACCCCCAACCCCAACCCCCAACCCCATGAAAAGTTTTGTTGATTGATTCATTCGTTGACTTTATGGCCGCTCCAATTGTTTGTTCCTCCCATTAATGAAACGGGGTTTGGTTGAGTTGGAAATTAGAAATTCTCACACACCACAGCCGATGTGTCTGGTGCGCAAGTCACCAAGGCGCACGGCTGGCAGTTTGGAAGACTTTACGCATGTGCTCAGACCTACCGTCGGCTCACACCAAGGAGAAATCGCAACGATGACGTCATCATGCTTAAAGCCAAATTCAAAGAGTTGGCAAGCAAAGCGTTGGAAAACTTTCCAGTGATGGCATTTTATTTTTAAGAAGAAATCATGCAAGTGTCGCAACTGAACGACTACGCGTGGTGCGGTTCTTAGAATCTGCGCCAAAAAGTTTAAATGCTAGGATTCCGCTAAGGTCAGATCTGCCAAAAATCATCTCTGGCACGTAACAGTTAAGCTATGACTTGATCGATTTGTGAGCATGCATGTTGACCTCCACAGGACGGCCAGCTGCGCCACGAAGCAAACACTGAGCAGATAGCTCTTCATCTCTCGGCAATATTATCACGTCATTGGATGCTAGGGCAGCAGATGTCTCTTAGTTTTAACTTTAAAGTGAGACAACAGCTGTCTTAGTTCTGGCTGTAGAATGAGAAAACAGCTGTCTTAGTTCTGGCTGTGTAATGAGAGAACAGCTGTCTTAGTTCTGGATGTAGAATGAGAGAACAGCTGTCTTAATTCTGGCTGTAGAAGGAGAGAACAGCTGTCTTAATTCTGGCTGTAGAATGAGAAAACAGCTGTCTTAGCTATGGCTATGGAATGAGAGAACTGCTGTCTTAGCTCTGGCTGTGTGATGAGAGAATAGCTGTCTTAGCTCTGGCTGTATAATGAGAGAACAGCTGTCTTAGTTATGGCTGTGGAATGTGAGAACTGCTGTCTTAATTATGGCTGTGGAATGATAGAACATCTGTCTTAGTTATGGCTGTGGAATGAGAGAAAATATTTATATTGTGCTAAGTATTTTCGGGACAGATCGGATGCTAGCGTTAATATTCCTGCCATACACGACCGATTGACCTAGTTTTAAATAGGAACAAGCTATGATTGGTGCAATACAAACTATGATTGGTGCAATAAAGCTATGATTGGTGCAATACAAGCTATGATTGGTGCAATAAAGCTATGATTGGTGCAATACAATCTATGATTGGTGCAATAAAGCTATGATTGGTGCAATACAAGCTATGATTGGTGCAATAAAGCTATTATTGGTGCAATACAATCTATGATTGGTGCAATAAAGCTATGATTGGTGCAATACAAGCTATGATTGGTGCAATAAAGCTATGATTGGTGCAATACAAGCTATGATTGGTGCAATAAAGCTATTATTGGTGCAATACAAGCTATTATTGGTGCAATACAAGCTATGATTGGTGCAATACAAGCTATGATTGGTGCAATACAAGCTATGATTGGTGCAATAAAGCTATGATTGGTGCAATACAAGCTATGATTGGTGCAATAAAGCTATGATTGGTGCAATACAAGCTATGATTGGTGCAATAAAGCTATTATTGGTGCAATACAAGCTATGATTGGTGCAATACAAGCTATGATTGATGCAATACAAGCTATGATTGGTGCAATAAAGCTATTATTGGTGCAATACAAGCTATGATTGGTGCAATAAAGCTATTATTGGTGCAATACAAGCTATGATTGGTGCAATACAATCTATGATTGGTGCAATAAAGCTATTATTGGTGCAATACAAGCTATGATTGGTGCAATAAAGCTATTATTGGTGCAATACAAACTATGATTGGTGCAATAAAGCTATTATTGGTGCAATACAAGCTATGATTGGTGCAATACAAGGTATGATTGGTGCAATACAAGCTATGATTGGTGCAATACACACTATGATTGTTGCAATACAAGCTATGATTGGTGCAATAAAGCTATTATTGGTGCAATACAAACTATGATTGGTGCAATAAAGCTATTATTGGTGCAATACAAACTATGATTGGTGCAATAAAACTATTATTGGTGCAATACAAACTATGATTGGTGCAATAAAGCTATTATTGGTGCAATACAAGCTATGATTGGAGCAATAAAGCTATTATTGGTGCAATACAAACTATGATTGGTGCAATAAAGCTATTATTGGTGCAATACAAACTATGATTGGTGCAATAAAGCTATTATTGGTGCAATACAAGCTATTATTGGTGCAATACAAGCTATGATTGGTGCAATAAAGCTATTATTGGTGCAATACAAGCTATGATTGGTGCAATAAAGCTATTATTTGTGCAATACAAGCTATTATTGGTGCAATACAAGCAATGATTGGTGCAATACAAGCTATGATTGGTGCAATACAAGCTATGATTGGTGCAATAAAGCTATTATTGGTGCAATAAAAGCTATGATTGGTGCAATACAATCTATTATTGGTGCAATACAAGCTATTATTGGTGCAATACAAGCTATGATTGGTGCAATAAAGCTATTATTGGTGCAATACAAGCTATTATTGGTGCAATACAAGCTATGGTTGGTGCAATAAAGCTATTATTGGTGCAATACAAGCTATGATTGGTGCAATACAAGCTATGGTTGGTGCAATAAAGCTATTATTGGTGCATTACAAGCTATTATTGGTGCAATACAAGCTATGGTTGGTGCAATAAAGCTATTATTGGTGCAATACAAGCTATTATTGGTGCAATACAAGCTATGGTTGGTGCAATAAAGCTATTATTGGTGCAATACAAGCTATTATTGGTGCAATACAAGCTATGATTGGTGCAATACAAGCTATGATTGGTGCAATACAAGCTATGATTGGTGCAATACAAGCTATGATTGGTGCAATAAAGCTATTATTGGTGCAATACAAGCTATTATTGGTGCAATACAAGCTATGGTTGGTGCAATACA
Source organism: Lymnaea stagnalis (assembly GCA_964033795.1). Lineage (NCBI taxonomy): Eukaryota > Metazoa > Mollusca > Gastropoda > Lymnaeidae > Lymnaea > Lymnaea stagnalis. The sequence continues at coordinate 4,228,810 of CAXITT010000002.1, read as the reverse complement.
AGCTATGGTTGGTGCAATACAAGCTATGGTTGGTGCAATACAAGCTATTTTTGGTGCAATACAAGCTATTATTGGTGCAATACAAGCTATGATTGGTGCAATACAAGCTATGATTTTTGAAATACAAGCTATGATTGGTGCAATACAAGCTATGATTGGTGCAATAAAGCTATTATTGGTGCAATAAAGCTATTATTGGTACAATACAAGCTATTATTGGTGCAATACAAGCTATGGTTGGTGCAATACAAGCTATGGTTGGTGCAATACAAGCTATTATTGGTGCAATACAAGCTATTATTGGTGCAATACAAGCTATTATTGGTGCAATACAAGCTATGATTGGTGCAATACAAGCTATGATTGGTGCATTACAAGCTATGATTGGTGCAATACAAGCTATGATTGGTGCAATACAAGCTATGATTGGTGCAATAAAGCTATTATTGGTGCAATACAAGCTATTATTGGTGCAATACAAGCTATGATTGGTGCAATAAAGCTATTATTGGTGCAATACAAGCTATGATTGGTGCAATAAAGCTATTATTGGTGCAATACAAGCAATTATTTGTGCAATACAATCTATGATTGGTGCAATAAAAACTATGATTGGTGCAATACAAGCTATGGTTGGTGCAATACAAGCTATGATTGGTGCAATACAAGGTATGATTGGTGCAATAAAGCTATTATTGGTGCAATACAAACTATGATTGGTGCAATACAGCTATGATTGGTGCAATAAAGCTATTATTGGTGCAATACAAGCTATGATTGGTGCAATACAATCTATTATTGGTGCAATATAGCTATTTTGGTGCAATACACGGTATGATTGGTGCAATTTTCATTAGTCAAATCAAAAGTCAAATTCCTAGTAAGGAATTCATATGACATGAAGATAAAATAATGAGTACAACAACGGGTTTAAAAATGGGTACAACAATCGGTACAACATTGATGGGACGCACCTTTCATGTCAACTTTAGTGTTCTTGCATTATAGTACACAGTGTACTCTAAGCTACCTCAGTCACTGTGTGCTCTAAGCAACCTCAGTCACTGTGTGCTCTAAGCAACCTCAGCCATTGTGTACTCTAAGCAACCTCAGCCATTGTGTACTCTAAGCAACCTCAGCCACTGTGTACTCTAAGCAACCTCAGCCATTGTGTACTCTAAGCAACCTCAGCCACTGTGCACTCTAAGCAACTTCAGCCATTGTGTACTCTAAGCAACCTCAGCCATTGTGTACTCTAAGTAACCTCAGCCATTGTGTACCCTAAGCAACCTCAGCCATTGTGTACTCTAAGCAACCTCAGCCACTGTGTACTCTAAGCAACCTCAGCCATTGTGTACTCTAAGCAACCTCAGCCATTGTGTACTCTAAGCAACCTCAGCCATTGTGTACTCTAAGCAACCTCAGCCATTGTGTACTCTAAGCAACCTCAGCCATTGTGTACTCTAAGCAACCTCAGCCACTGTGTACTCTAAGCAACCTCAGCCACTGTGTACTCTAAGCAACCTCAGCCACTGTGTACTCTAAGCAACCTCAGCCACTGTGTACTCTAAGCAACCTCAGCCATTGTGTACTTGCGGGATATTTTCTTACGACCTACAAGTTTTTGATTAGCTTACCAGAGTAATGTGTTGAATGTGTCTGACTTGATTCTGCTATCCAAGATTGTGAGACTTTAGTGATATCGTGGATAGTTGTCCTGCCCTCTTTCATATTTCTATTGTAGATGTGTGTCCTGCTCTCTTTCATATTACTTTTGTAGATACGTGTCCTGCTCTCTTTCATATTTTTATTGTAGATGTGTGTCCTGCTCTCGTTCATTTTACTTTTGTAGATTACGTGCTCCTGCTTTCTTTCATATTACTTTTGTATGTGTGTTCCCCTTTCTCTCTTTCATATTAATTTTGTAGAGACGTGCTCCTGCTCTCTTTCATATGACTATCGTAGACACGTGCGCTGCTCTCGTTCCTGTTACAGATTATAAAGATTAGCAACAGCGTTAGGTAAAATCCTACGGTCGCTAGTTCCACGAAGAGCCCTCCATAACCGAAGTACAACCAAAGATGTAGTCCAAAAAACAAACAAAGTAAAGCTACTCCATTCTAATCACGCCGGGAGAGCCGCTCATTGAACATTTAATCCGTGTAAAAACTTCGTTATTTAAATTAGATTGATTTAAGGGACGTGTGTGTTACGAGAGGGGAGGGGGTGGGAGGAGGGGCGGTAATTAATGCTTTATTATCCCGTGAATGGAGAGCCGAAAAAATGCGCACAATTATTTCGGTTGAGAAAACACTGAACACGTGCGTAGTAACGGATTACAAGATGGCGCGAGGTACACAGATGCGGTCCGGAATGTTGAAAATATCGATGAAATTATAAATAGATTTCGATTCAATCATTGCCCTGTTTGGTAGAGATTCAAGTCTACAATGATAAACTGGGTGAATATCGTGTGCTCTATTCTAAGTTAAGCTACGTGTCGAACGGCCTTCTTTGTGCAGTGTGTCCGGGACTAATTAAGTGTCCAAAGGCCTTCTTTGTGGAGTGTGTCCGGGACAATTTAGTGTCCAAATGCCTTCTTTGTGTAGTGTGTCCGGGACAACGTGTCGAATAGCTGACTGTGTGTAGTGTGTCCGGGACAACGTGTCGAATGGCTGGCTGTTTTTAGTGTGTCCGGGACAACGTGTCGAATAGCTTACTGTGTGTAGTGTGTCCGGGACTAAGTAAGTGTCCAATCGCTTTCTTTGTGTAGTGTGTCCGGGATCAAAGTTATCGTACCGAAAGTTTCGGTTATTTGAGACTCGAGAGTACATCGCTTGATTGATTTCAGGAGTAAGCATATCACAATTACTTGAATTGGATGGTCGTGAACTCAGGTGCTGTGCCGGACTGAGGTACAGCTACTGTGTCAGACTGTCGTAAAGTAACTGTGCCAGACTGTCGTAAAGTAACTGTGCCAGACTGTCGTAAAGTAACTGTGCCAGACTGTCGTAAAGTAACTGTGCCAGACTGTCGTAGAGTTACCGTACCGGACTGTCGTAAAGTAACTGTGCCAGACTGTCGTAAAGTAACTGTGCCAGACTGTCGTAGAGTTACCGTACCGGACTGTCGTAAAGTAACTGTGCCAGACTGTCGTAAAGTAACTGTGCCAGACTGTCGAATAGTTACCGTACCGGACTGTCGTAAAGTAACTGTGCCAGACTGTCGTAGAGTTACCGTACCGGACTGTCGTAAAGTAAATGTGCCGGACTGAGATACAGTTACTTTGACAGACTGTCGTAAGGTAACTGTGCCGGACTGAAGTAGAGTTACTTAGTTGTCATCAAAAACTTCAATTGTGAAGCACAGACGAAACAATGTCACGGAATACAAACTGATAGTAATCAAATTAATCTTAATCACACATGGATTATATTGCATCTTGGCTCATGGGCTGTTATAATTGATAAAAACTTAGGTATCACAAACTGGAATTAGTGGAACAATGGTGTCTGTCAATACTATGGTATTGGGCTATCCATCAGCCCAAGAATAATTGCTGTTGATCGATTGGCATGCTAGGTTGAATGTATGCATTATACACTGATTGTGCTTATTATACAACGATTGTGTGGGCAAGATACACCAATTGTGTGACATTATACATTGATCGTATGGATGGCAGAATAAACTGATTGCGTGTGATGCTACACTGCTTGTGTGGCAAGATACACTGATTGCGTGATATGATACACTGATTGTGTGATATGATACACTGATTGTGTGATATGATACACTGATTGCGTGATATGATACACTGATTGTGTGAGATGATACTCTGATTGTGTGAGATGATACTCTGATTGTGTGATATGATACACTGATTGTGTGAGATGATACTCTGATTGTGTGATATGATACACTGATTGCGTGATATGATACACTGATTGTGTGAGATGACACACTGATTGTGTGATATGATACACTGATTGTGTGAGATGATACTCTGATTGTGTGATATGATACACTGATTGTGTGAAATGATACACTGATTGCGTGATATGATACACTGATTGTGTGAGATGATACACTGATTGTGTGTTGTGATACACTGATTGTGTGAGATGATATTCTGATTGTGTGATATGATACACTGATTGCGTGATATGATACACTGATTGCGTGATATGATACTCTGATTGTGTGAGATGATACACTGATTGTGTGATATGATACTCTGATTGTGTGCGATGATACACTGATTGTGTGATATGATACAGTGATTGTGTGATATGATACACTGATTGTGTGAGATGATACACTGATTGTGTTATATGATACTCTGATTGTGTGATATGATACTCTGATTGTGTGATATGATACTCTGATTGTGTGAGACATACACTGATTGTGTGATATGATACACTGATTGTGTGACATGATACTCTGATTGTGTGATATGATACACTGATTGTGTGCGATGATACACTGATTGTGTGATATGATACAGTGATTGTGTGATATGATACACTGATTGTGTGAGATGATACTCTGATTGTGTGATATGATACTCTGATTGTGTGATATGATACTCTGATTGTGTGATATGATACTCTGATTGTGTGAGACATACACTGATTGTGTGATATGATACACTGATTGTGTGACATGATACTCTGATTGTGTGATATGATACACTGATTGTGTGGGATGATACATTGATTGCTTGGGATGATACACTGATTATGTTGTATGATATCACTGGTATATGTACTGATTGTGACCGCACTGCCAAGCTCCCGCCCAAAGTCATAAGTTTGGTCTTAAAATGGGCTTGCATTTATTTCGTGTCAGGTTGATAGCGGGTCAGGTTGATAGCTGGTCAGGTTGATAGCGGATCAGGTTGATATCGGGACAGGTTGATAGCGGGTCAGGTCGATTGCGGATAAGGTTGATGGCGGGTCAGATTGATAGCGGGTGAGGTTGATAGCGGGTGAGGTTAATAGCATGTCAGGTTGATAATGGGTCAGGTTGATAGCGGTTCAGGTTGATAGCAGGTCAGGTTGATAGTGGATAAGGTTGATAGCAGGTCAGATTGATAGCGGGTCAGGTTAATAGTGAGTCAGGTTGATAGTTGGGTGGCCGAGCGGTCTAAACTGTCTCAAACCAAAAAGCCTGTGGTATGGAGCTCAATCCCCACCAAAGCCATCCCAAGCCCCCCGGGTGGATGGGACTCGTTAGCCTTGGACGGCAACCCATCTTAGAGAAGGCAAACTCTGAATTTAAACCAGGAGCCAGAATGATCAACAAATTGATCGTGGGCCCCTCAAATATAAGAAGAAGAAGAGGTTGATAGCAGGTCAGGTTGATAGCAGGTCAGGTTGATAGCAGGTCAGGTTGATACTGGGCTTTAAAATTTTCAGTGGGAAATGCCTTGGGGTTTTAACGGATGAATGTAGGTGACTTGGATTTTAACGAAAGTATTTTGTTAGACTAGCTTTGGTACGGGGGCCATGTATGTCTTAAAGTTGGACCATCTTTGGTTCAGGGGTCATGTTGTCTTAAAGTTCGACTAGCTTTGGTACGGGGGCCATGTTTGTCCTATACTTAGACTTGGCTCTAGTGACTTATGTCTTGTCCTTTACGATAAATCTTTCCTTTTTTTTTGGCCGTGTACTTAATAAAAAAAAAAAAGATGAGTTAATATTCTGATGAAATACGATGCTGAGGAAGCCTTGAGCCTTTTAATAATCGCGATATAACAACTTATGTTTTATTTGTGAGACTCCTGTTTTGTCATAACTGGATCCTTATTGGTGTGTCATAACTGGATCCTTATTGGTGTGTCATAACTGGATCCTTATTGGTGTGTCATAACTGGATCCTTATTGGTGTGTCATAACTGGATCCTTATTGGTGTGTCACAACTGGATCCTTATTGGTGTGTCATAACTGGATCCTTATTGGTGTGTCATAACTGGATCCTTATTGGTGTGTCATAACTGGATCCTTATTGGTGTGTCATAACTGGATCCTTATTGGTGTGTCATAACTGGATCCTTATTGGTGTGTCATAACTGGATCCTTATTGGTGTGTCATAACTGGATCCTTATTGGTGTGTCATAACTGGATCCTTATTGGTGTGTCATAACTGGATCCTTATTGGTGTGTCATAACTGGATCCTTATTGGTGTGTCATAACTGGATCCTTATTGGTGTGTCATAACTGGATCCTTATTGGTGTGTCATAACTGGATCCTTATTGGTGTGTCATAACTGGATCCTTATTGGTGTGTCATAACTGGATCCTTATTGGTGTGTCATAACTGGATCCTTATTGGTGTGTCATAACTGGATCCTTATTGGTGTGTCATAACNAAAAAAAAAAAAAAAAAAAAAAAAAAAAAAACTCAACTCTGATTGTAATTTGTAATTACCGCTGAGTCATTCAACAGAAGTTACAGTAAAACAATTATAATTCATACATTTTATCATACTGATTGCCCCCCCCCCCAAAAAAAAAATAATATCTACCCAACTCATACTTCTACACAAACACCTCACTGAACCAAGTCGTGGTCCCGTCTCTCTCACCAACTCTACCTACCCTATGTCCTGGAGACAAACCAAGGGGGGTCGCGGCGGGGGTGACCTCCCCCGGGTGACCATATTTTTTGTTTGACAATTTGTGTGTGGCTGATGATATTTTTTTTTTTTTTTTTTTTGTCATTTTTGTGTGCCTTTTTATTTTTTTTTTTTTTTTTTTTTGTAATTTTTTTAATTTACTTTTGGGCTAATCTTTAGTTTTATTTGCATAACTTTTTTGCTTTCTTATGTTGGGGTCGCTGCTTATACCTTTTCGGAAGAATTTGTAAAATTTCTGTAGAAAATATCACCGCAATACACAGTTTACTAACTTCATTCCAGATTTGGAAGAAAAAAAATTGTTTTCTAAATTCATTGCAAATTTAGAAAAAAGACTGTTTCATCTCTGCGCCACGGGAAAACAAAATGTGTTTCAAAGTTCAACACGTTCACTTATCCATTCTTGACAAAAGCTGATTTCCAGGATCAAGAATAAAATAATAATAATAATAATAATAATTAGTGGTCTTACATAACGCGGTACCCCAGCCTAGGGCTGGGCTCACCGCGCTGTACATAAAAATATTAGCCAAAGAGACATGATCATGACATTAAAATAAAATACATTTATGAAATCAAGAACAGCGTGTAACTAAAAACAACAAAAAATAAATGTATATTCACCCACCCCAACCTTGTACTTTAACATGGCAAATCATACACACCTGAGCTCCGAAAAAGTTGGAGATGAACTTGATAAATGGGGAATGATTGATGATTAGTTTCAAAGCAAAATTGATTCAGAAGTCAAAATTAGTGAACAATAATAAATAAAATTGTTTAACAATATTAGTTTAGAGCTAAATGTATGAATAATTTCCCAACAATGGTTCACAAGTCTTGCTATCTTTATGAAGCATGTCCCAACAATGGTTCACAAGTCTTGCTATCTTTATGAAGCATGTCCCAACAATGGTTCACAAGTCTTGCTATCTTTATGAAGCATGTCCCAACAATGGTTCATAAGTCTTGCTATCTTTATGAAGCATGTCCCAACAATGGTTCACAAGTCTTGCTATCTTTATGAAGCATGTCCCAACAATGGTTCACAAGTCTTGCTATCTTTATGAAGCATGTCCCAACAATGGTTCACAAGTCTTGCTATCTTTATGAAGCATGTATCAACAATGGTTCACAAGTCTTGCTATCTTTATGAAGAATGTCCCAACAATGGTTCACAAGTCTTGCTATCTTTATGAAGCATGTCCCAACAATGGTTCACAAGTCTTGCTATCTTTATGAAGAATGTCCCAACAATGGTTCACAAGTCTTGCTATCTTTATGAAGCATGTCCCAACAATGGTTCATAAGTCTTGCTATCTTTATGAAGAATGTCCCAACAATGGTTCACAAGTCTTGCTATCTTTATGAAGAATGTCCCAACAATGGTTCACAAGTCTTGATGTCTTTATGAAGTATGTCCCAACAAAGGTTCAGAAGTCTTGATATCTGTATGAAGCATGTCCCAACAATGGTTCACAAGTCTTGCTATCTTTATGAAGAATGTCCCAACAATGGTTCACAAGTCTTGATGTCTTTATGAAGTATGTCCCAACAAAGGTTCAGAAGTCTTGATATCTTTATGAAGCATGTCCCAACAATGGTTCACAAGTCTCGCTATCTTTATGAAGAATGTCCCAACAATGGTTCACAAGTCTTGATGTCTTTATGAAGTATGTCCCAACAAAGGTTCAGAAGTCTTGATATCTTTATGAAGCATGTCCCAACAATGGTTCACAAGTCTTGACATATTTATGAAGGATGTCCCAACAATGGTTCACAAGTCTTGATATCTTTATGAAGTATGTCCCAACAAAGGTTCACAAGTCTTGCTGTCTTTATGAAGGATGTCCCAAGAATGGTTCTCAAGTCTTAATGCAGTAGTTACTAAAGAAAAGATTTCAGCAAAGACGGATTTTGCAGACCTGATCAAAGTTCGTTCGCAAAGAGAATCTCTGAAGAGTTCAGCTCTAAATTTCGCCACCTTTTAAAGTTAATCCTCCTTGCATATGTTGAAATAGCAAAAGTTCAATAAATATCCCCAGGAAGAATTATAATATAACAACATTTTAAATCAGTATTAAATAATAGTCATGATTCTGTTGTTTGTTTCTTCACGGGGTGGATGGGGGCAGAGGGGAAAGGGGGGGGGGGTCAATTTTTGGAAGTTTTCCCAGGTAGCATTTCGTTAAGGTTACGCTAGTGGTTCGTGAAATTTCCCCAAGCACCACCATCTCACAACACTACAGACCCCTTCACAACGACACCCCCACCACTCATAAACTGCTCCAACCAATGTATTCACATACACTTTGTCCCAGGCATCTCAGCCCCACCCCCCCCCCACATCCACCCTGTCAAGTTATTTGTTGATACTTCACTCTATCCTGTCCCACTCTCCCTACAGACCCCTTCACAACTACACCCCCACCACTCATAAACTGCTCCAACCAATGTATTCACATACACTTTGTCCCAGGCATCTCAGCCCCACCCCCCCCCACATCCACCCTGTCAAGTTATTTGTTGATACTTCACTCTATCCTGTCCCACTCTCCCGCCCCACTCCCACGCCCCCCCTCTCACGCCCCACTCTCCCTCTCTCCCTCCCCACAGTTCTAGGAGTTTGCTTTAGCTAGATGTTTGATAGTGGTCCTTTTATTCCTTATCGATTTTCGCTGCATCCGGAACTGCCGCTGATGCCGTGGTCGGACGGCCGTCAATCTTCAAACCAGAGCTGGTGTGTTACTTGGTAGTGGCTCTGAGTTTCTGGTCTCCTGGCTCTGTGTTGCTGGATAGTTTGGCTCTGTGTTTCTGGATAGTCTGGCTCTGTGCTTCTGGTTAGTATGTCTCTGTGCTGCTGGATAGTATGGCCTGTGTTGCTGGAGAGTATGGCTCTGTGTTGCTGGATAGTATGGCCTGTGTTGCTGGATAGTTTGGTTCTGTGTTTCTGATTAGTTTGGGTCTGTGTTTCTGGATTGTCTGGCTCTGTGTTTCTGTATAGTATGGCTCTGTGTTTCTGGTTAGCCTGGCTCTGTGTTTCTGGTTAGCCTGGCTCTGTGTTTCTGGTTAGCCTGGCTCTGTTTTTCTGGTTATTCTGGCTCTGTGTTTCTGGTTATTCTGGCTCTGTGTTTCTGGTTAGTCTGGCTCTGTGTTTCTGGTTAGTCTGGCTCTGTTTTTCTGGTTAGTCTGGCTCTGTGTTTCTGGTTAGCCTGGCTCTGTGTTTCTGGTTATTCTGGCTCTGTGTTTCTGGTTAGCCTGGCTCTGTGTTTCTGGTTAGCCTGGCTCTGTTTTTCTGGTTAGTCTGGCTCTGTGTTTCTGGATAGTATGGCTCTGTGTTTCTGGATAGTATGGCTCTATGTTTCTGGATATTATGGCTCTGTGTTTCTGGTTTGTCTGGCTCTGTGTTTCTGGATAGTATGGCTCTGTGTTTCTGGATATTATGGCTCTGTGTTTCTGGATATTATGGCTCTGTGTTTCTGGATAGTATGGCTCTGTGTTTCTGGATAGTATGGCTCTGTGTTTCTGGATAGTATGGCTCTGTGTTTCTGGATAGTATGGCTCTGTGTTTCTGGATTGTCTTGCTCTGGGTTATTAGCCAGCACATGCCAGTATTCTACACACATGCCACTGCTGTTTACTGGGGTTATTTGTCAATGCTGAAGACGAATTTTTTTTATTTTTTTTTGGTCAATATTATTTTTTTTTTTTAGATTTTTGTATGTAGAATCAGCTTTTTCCCAGGCAGCGTGTCCTCCTTTGTGCACTGCTCGGAAAACTAAGAAGTCTGGGTTTTTTTTCTTGGTTTTAATCTGGTTATAACGGGGTTTTTTCTGGGTATTCCTTGGTTTCGCCTGGTTATACTGGGGTTTTTCTTGGCATTTTTTGGTTTTGTCTGGTTATACTGGGGTTTTTCTTGGCATTTTTTGGTTTTGTCTGGTTATACTGGGGGTTTTTTTTGGCATTTTTTGGTTTTGTCTGGTTATACTGGGGTTTTTCTTGGCATTTTTTGGTTTTGTCTGGTTATACTGGGGTTTTTCTTGGCATTTTTTGGTTTTGTCTGGTTATACTGGGGGTTTTTCTTGGCATTTTTTGGTTTTGTCTGGTTATACTGGGGTTTTTCTTGGCATTTTTTGGTTTTGTCTGGTTATACTGGGGTTTTTCTTGGCATTTTTTGGTTTCGCCTGGTTATACTGGGGTTTTTCTTGGCATTTTTTGGTTTTGTCTGGTTATACTGGGGGTTTTCTGGGTGTTCAATGGAGTTTATTGGGTTATCTTGGGGGTTTGATTTTTAACCCGCAAGTGTGTACGCCATATTCTGATGACGACATCCATTCAATTATGTTATATGATGGCTGACTATTCCAGGTGAAATGTTAAATATAGCTTAAATAGAGGGTGAAAATAGTTGAACTGAAGATCACGAAACTAAAATATACAACTGTTCCGTTAAGTTCAGCTCTGTTTGGATGACAAAGCAATGCTGACCAATGCTGACCAACCCGTGCATCCGCTACTAGAGGCTATTTCAAGGTTTCTTTTAACGTGGCGTATGGATACATTCAAGTGACCCACTGGGTGGATATCTGGCCCACAGGTGGGACATTTCATCCAATGGATTGTTTGGATTACGTCTATACATGATTCAAGTGGGGGCGTGTGGCGCCATCGCAAATGAGTAAGTTTGTGTTTGTAGGGTGCACTGTCTGTGTGTTTGTAGGGTGCACTGTCTATGTGTTTGTAGGGTGCACTGTCTGTGTGTTTGTAGGGTGCACTGTCTGTGTGTTTGTAGGGTGCACTGTCTGTGTGTGTGTAGGGTGCATTGTCTGTGTGTTTGTAGGGTGCACTGTCTGTTTGTGTGTAGGGTGCACTGTCTGTGTGTTTGTAGGGTGCACTGTCTGTGTGTGTGTAGGGTGCACTGTCTGTGTGTTTGTAGGGTGCACTGTCTGTTTGTGTGTAGGGTGCACTGTCTGTGTGTTTGTGGGTTTGTAGGGTGCACTGTCTGTTTGTGTGTAGGGTGCACTGTCTGTGTGTTTGTAGGGTGCACTGTCTGTTTGTGTGTAGGGTGCACTGTCTGTGTGTTTTAGGGTGCACTGTCTGTGTGTTTGTAGGATGCACTGTCTGTGTGTTTGTAGGGTGCACTGTCTGTGTGTTTGTAGGGTGCACTGTCTGTGCGTTTGCAGGATGCACTGTCTGTGTGTTTGTAGGATGCACTGTCTGTGTGTTTGTAGGGTGCACTGTCTGTGTGTTTGTAGGATACAATTTCAATGCGTTTGTGTGATACAATGTCAGTGTTTTTGGCTCTGTTACAATCGGATACAATCGAGGTGTAATTGTATCATACAATGTCAGTTAGTTTGTACGATACAATGTTATTTAGTTTGTATGATACAATATCAGTGTGTTTGTATGAAACAAGTCCAGTTAGTTTGTATGCCTGGTTGTTAGTATTATAGAATGTCTGTGAGTTTGAAAGATAAAATGCCTGGTTGTTGTTATAATACAATGACTGTGTGTTTGTCTGATACAATCGAGGTGTAATTGCATGATACAATGTCAGTGTGCTAGTATGATACAATTGATGTGTTCTATTAGGATAGATTTCTATGTTGCTATAATAAGATGACTGGGGAATGTGATGGTCCTATATATACGTGTATATTATTGTGTGTGTGTGTGGGGGGGGTGGAATGTAATTGTAATAAGTATAGTGCCCCCCCTCCCCCTCAAGTATCAAAGAACTACGTGAACACCTGACAGATTAGGCCGCCATTATTTTTAACATTCAGAGAAAGGCAAAAAAGAAAGAGCTCTCAACTAATCATGTGGACAATCTTGTTTGTGACACGTGACAACAACTCACGTGCGTGTTTGACTGTGTCACGTATTTATGACTGGCCCGGTGGCTAATTTGCCGACAGCCATAAACTGTCAGGCAGCGTGATTATTTAATGTCAGTCGTGAGTGATGGTAAAAAAAGTGACATGATCATTTGTTGTCAACCGTCCGTATGTGATTTTAAGTGAGTTGTATGATTATTTATTGTCAAATCGTACGTGATGTTAGCTAAGTTGTATGATTATTTGTTGTCAAACATATGTTATGTTAAGAAAACGACATAATTATTTGTTGTCAAACATATGTTATGTTAAGAAAATGACATGATTATTTGTTGTCAAACATATGTTATGTTAAGAAAACGACATGATTGTTTGTTGTCAAACATATGTTATGTTAAGAAAATGACATGATTATTTGTTGTCAAACATATGTTATGTTAAGAAAATGACATGATTATTTGTTGTCAAACATATGTTATGTTAAGAAAATGACATGATTATTTGTTGTCAAACATATGTACTGTTAAAAAAACGACATGATTGTTTGTTGTCAAACATATGTTATGTTAAGAAAATGACATGATTATTTGTTGTCAAACATATGTTATGTTAAGAAAATGACATGATTGTTTGTTGTCAAACATATTATGTTATGTTAAGAAAAAAACATGATTGTTTGTTGTTAAACGTTGGCGTTAAGTTGAGCGAGGCGAACTGAATTTTATGGATGCAATCCATTATTGTTATGGTCCTTATTCCGGTCCCCTCTCGATCGAATCTTGACTCAGTGTTAATAACTGTAGCAATTGTAACATCAGCCCCCCACACCCACTTGTAGAGGCTCAGGAAAGAAAAGATAGTTTTAGATAAAATACGAGCTGAAACCAATTAACATAAATTAGCATAATCCATAATCCATTGGAACGCATTAGGACCAGGCCAGGGTTCATCCTGTGTGTTTTTAAACAGCTACGGGCATCAATTTCTTAAAGTCCAAAAACTGCACCCTGTGTAGGACTGCAACAGATGGTGTACTTAAGTCGATGGTTATGGGATATATGGCGTTTAAGCAGATGGCTCAGAAAGATATGTGATGGTTGATCGAAAATAATTCTTGGACCTATTTTCAAAGCAACAAAAAGTATTGAGGGTACAAGTTATCAGAGGCGTTGCACGGGTAAAAAAAAAAGGGGAACACACCCGGGGGGGGGGGGGAGGATAGAACAATTAAGAGTAAATTTTGGTTGTATGTCTTCTTCAGCAGTCAATATAAAACACAAAATAACAAAATATTTGCAATTGAGGCTTAAAGTATTCCCAGATCACAAAGTAGCTCTTTCACTTAAGTGAACACAGATCACAATGTAGCTCTCGCACTAAAGTGTACACAGATCACAACGTAGCTCTCTCACTTAAGTGTACACAGATCACAAAGTAGCTCTCTCACTTAAGTGTACACAGATCACAATGTAGCTCTCTCACTTGAGTGTACACAGATCACAATGTAGCTCTCTCACTTGAGTGTATACAGATCAACATGTAGCTCATTCACTTTAATGCTGTTAACAATGTTGTGAACAATGCTGGGAACAACACTGGCTAAAATGGTGTTAACAATGTTGGGAAAAATGCTGGGAACAATGCTGGGAACAATGTTGGGAACAATGCTGGGAACAATGCTGGGAACAATGTTGGGAAAAATGCTGGGAACAATGCTGGGAACAATGTTGGGAACAATGCTGGGAACAATGTTGGGAACAATGCTGGGAACAATGTTGGGAACAATGCTGGGAACAATGTTGGGAACAATGCTGGGAACAATGATGGGAACAATGATGGTACAATGCTGGGAACAATGTTGGGAACAATGCTGGGAACAATGTTGGGAACAATGCTGGGAACAATGTTGGGAACAATGCTGGGAACAATGTTGGGAACAATGCTGGGAACAATGTTGGGAACAATGCTGGGAACAATGTTGGGAACAATGTTGGGAACAATGCTGGGAACAATGCTGGGAACAATGCTGGGAACAATGCTGGGAACAATCTTGAGAACAATGCTGGGAACAATGTTGGGAACAATGCTGGGAACAATGTTGGGAACAATGCTGGGAACAATGTTGGGAACAATGCTGGGAACAATGTTGGGAACAATGCTGGGAACAATGTTGGGAACAATGCTGGGAACAATGTTGGGAACAATGTTGGGAACAATGCTGGGAACAATGCTGGGAACAATGCTGGGAACAATGCTGGGAACAATCTTGAGAACAATGCTGGGAACAATGTTGGGAACAATGCTGGGAACAATGTTGGGAACAATGCTGGGAACAATGTTGGGAACAATGCTGGGAACAATGTTGGGAACAATGCTGGGAACAATGTTGGGAACAATGCGGCATTCACAGGGAAAGTCATGGGAATGCTGAAATACGAAAACAAATCAATGAGTCTCAAGTGGTTTTTTTACAAAAACATCTTAGACGACCATCCACTTGGAAGCATGCATAAATTAAACATCACCTATCATGGTTACAAGCACAACACTCTCAATGAATACAGTGTACTAACAAAGCACTGGAGATGGTTCAAGTTGATGTGAACACTCCAATGGAAATGCCCTCAACACGTCTCCTTCTAAGGCGTTCATGCATGCAGTATGTTCACATACACATTCAATATGATCACATGCACACATCATCAGACGCTTGCGTTCACACACACACACAACGTAACATTCATGTTAGCATCAAAACATAAAGCCAGGTAACCTGCCGCGGCACTGAAACAACAGGTACATCCGAGCCTCATCTTGGCCAACACGTGCAGGGTCTGTGTGTGTGTGTGTGCCTCTGTGTGTGTATGTGTGTGTGCGCGCGCGAGCCTCTGTGTGTGAGTGCGTGTGTGTGTGTGCGCGCGCACCGCTGGCGAGCACAGCCTCCTCCCACCCTCATGTTGCTCATCTATTCGGCAATAATTACCCACTTGTGTGGAAGCCTGCACACACACACACCTTGGCTTCTAGGCCTGGAATGTCCCCAGAGCATGTTTCTACAAAATGAATCTAAACTCCGCCCGGCATAACGTTGATATTCCGGATTTTCTTAAAATCTTTTGTTGGATAGCAGAGGATTATAGCCCGATTATAACCGGATTATAACAGGATCGTAACATGTGCTGCGGCTAGCTGCAAGACGCGAAGCACGTGATAAGGTGTGTTGGTTGGAATAGGAAGATTTCATTGTTGTGTGTCGTGTGCTAAAAATAGCTTAAAGACTTGCACATACCTTTGACCTTATACTTGAGGACGTTACAACTCTTGGACATATTGCAATACCACTTCTGTGCAGCAGCGCGGTATTATACATTGAGAATTATCAAGAGCTGCCTAGCAACTGTAAGGTGGGACAGATTTTTCTTTGCACCTGTTTAAAATTACTTACCTTTTATCTAACCGTTATGGACTTCCCAGGTAGATTTCTGGTGTAAATTCAGGGGAAATCATTTGTACAGTGACTGTTGGAAGGGGAGACAACTTGAAACAATGGCGGCCTGCGGTGGCTTTTATTATGTGTCTCATTCGTATGACCGTCTACATGGTTACGGAGTGTCCCGGTCGGAGTGTCCCGGTCGGAGTGTCCCGGTCGCTTCTCTGTCACACACACGCACCTGCAGACATTCACACACAAGCTCACAGATACTCTCACACTAACAGACACTCAGATATGGACACACATTCATAGACACACACAGAAACACCCATGTAGACACACACAGACACACCCATATAGACACACCCATACAGACACACCCATGTAGACACACATTGAAACACCAATAATATTGACATACACAGACACACCCCTGTAGAAACACTCAGACACACCCATAAGATAGACACACACAGACACACCCATGTAGACACACACAGACACACCCATAATGTAGACACACACAGACACACGTACATAGACACAAGCACAATGTCACGTCTGTTCTCTCATCTCCAGGCTTTAGAAATGACAGCTTAATGAGTCGCAGAAAACTATTCGAAGAACATGATGGGATTATTTGATGGGATTAGAAGTACCTTTGACGTAGTCGACCTACTAATAGAGACGTACCATTGCCCTGGTTGACTTACTAACAAAGACGGTACCCTTGACTTAGTAGACCCACTAATAGAGACGTACCCTTGATCTAGTTGACCTTCTAACAAAGAAGCACCCTTGACCTAGCTGACCTATTTACAAGGGCGTACCCTTGACAGAGCTGACCTACTAATAAAGAAGTACCCTTGACGTAGGCGACCTACTAATAAAGACGTACTCTCCATGTTTCTCACGTATGTCAAAACATAAATAAATAAATATGTGTGCTTTGTTTTTATTTATTGGGGATGTGTTAAGTTCTAGACAGCCTGTTGTATCAGCCATTTTATAGACGGCCTGTTGTATAAAGCCCCTTTCCACCCCACATAGCCCTCTCAACCAAAAACAACATTCCAACCCCAGAAAGACACCCCCCCCCTTTTCTACCCCAAGAAAGCCCCCCCCCCTTTCCACCTCCAGAGAGCATTCCTCCACCCCTAGACTCCCCCCAATCCACCCCTGCCCAAGCTCAAGCCCCCAAGACAGCCCACGTACATGACAGAAATGAGAGTACATTCCAACCCCAGACAGACCCCCCCCCCCTTCTCTACCCCAAGCAAGCCCCCCCCCCTTTCCACCTCCAGAGAGCATTCCTCCACCCCTAGACTCCCCCCAATCCACCCCTGCCCAAGCTCAAGCCCCCAAGACAGCCCACGTACATGACAGAAATGAGAGCTTTGGCTTGACGCTGGGCACGTTCGGCCAGCGAGTGGAATGTTGGAAACCCATTTGATTGAGTGAATAATGAATGAAGTCAGTGCTCGCACAAGTGTATCGCTATGGCGGGTATCGTGTCGGACTGTGATACATGTGACTCTTGGCTTGTGTTACATCCGACTTTTGGCTTGTGTTACATGCGACTTTTGGCATTTGTTACATGCGACTTTTGTCATTTGTTACATGCGAATTTTGGCTTGTGTTACATGTGACTTCTGGCTTGTGTTACATGTGACTTCTGGCTTGTGCTACATGTGACTTCTGGCTTGTGCTACATGTGACTTCTGTCTTGTGTTACATGTGACTTCTGGCTTGTGTTTCAAGTGACTTCTGACTTGTGTTACATGCTACATGACTTCTGTTAGACTTGAATTGCGGGTTGGGGGGGGGGGGGGTAAAGGGGATTGAATGATCTGTGTGATGGGGGTTAAATTAGCATTTCTTAATTCAAATGCAAAATGGATAACTCCCAAATGCGCAGCAATAACATCATACTGGACATACCGATGAAAACATACTGGACACACCGATAACAACATACTGGACACACCTATGACAACATACTCGACATACCATACCAATAACATCTTAATGGACACACCAATAACATCATACTGGACACACCGATAACAACATACTGGACACACCTATGACAACATACTCGAAATACCATATCAGTAACATCTTACTAGACATACCAGTAACAACATACTGGACACACCAGTAACAACATACTGGACACACCTATGACAACATACTCGACACACCAAAAACAACTTACTGGACACACCAGTAACAACATTAGATATTAACATGTTTTTCTTGTGGTGAAATTTGTTAGAAATTAACTTGTTCTTCCTGTCATGACATTTGTTCGCCATTACCATGTTCTTCTTGTCCTGGCATTTGTTAGATATTTGAATGTTCTTCCTGCCATGTTAGAAATCAGCACGCATCGTTCGATGTTGATCTATAATAATCACGGTGACCTTTCCACGCCGTGTGACATTCGGAGGTCATGGGTGGCGTGTACTGCTCTGATACAGATTGGTGCCTTGTATTCAGCCGTGTAACTTGTAACATTTTACAGCAAAAATCACGGTGACCTTTCCACGCCGTGTGACATTCGGAGGTCATGGGTGGCGTGTACTGCTCTGATACAGATTGGTGCCTTGTATTCAGCCGTGTAACTTGTAACATTTCTGTAACATTTCTACAACTGTAATATTTCTATAACTGTAACATTTATATACCGGTAACATGTATATACCTGTAACATTTATATATCTGTAACATTTAAATACCTGTAACATTTCTTTGCCGGAAACATTTGTTACGCACTTGCTTCTCTTATGAGAAATTAATCTCTTGTTTTAAGTTATGGCTCGTTCACACAGTGCACAACAAAGGACGATACCATAGAGAAATACTATAACAACATTATGACACCCAAAACAGTTGCCAATTACAATTAATAAGATTTAATTTAGTAATAATACAAGAACAAAACAAAATAAATATAACTACAAATCATCCAACTTACAGAGTATGATAGAACTTGTACCGGTACACAATTAGTACAGTGTGCCAATGAATGAAGAATGCGAATAACACAATAGAAGCACACAAAGAATAATACACGTCTCGTAAAGTTAAAAATATCTATCAATCTATCTGAATCCCTCCTCTCAACATGCTTGTCAATCCCTTTAAATTTGGGGCTCTACCGACGGGTAAGCCCTGCCTTCCAGACGCTACTCAGCATTTGTCTACATCTCTCAATGCAAATATTCTACAAAATACTAGTTAGAACAGATTAATTATTTTTAGTTGCTGTCGGCATAAACACGACAGATCAAAAGAACAAGCCCCGCCCATCTATGAAGCGAGCGTCTGCTTAATAATCCAATTTAAGGTCAAGCAAAGTTCACGCACGGGGAAATCGTGAAAACGTTATGCATAACACATTTCTATAATTTAAACATGTCTATACCCGTAACATTTCTATACCCGTAACATATATATACCTGTAACATTTATATACCTGTAACATTTCTATACCCGTAACATTTCTATACCTGTAACATTTCTATACCTGTAACATTTCTATACCGTAAAATTTCTATAATTTTAAAATTTCTATACCCGTAACATTTCTATACCCGTAACATTTCTATACCCGTAAAATTTCTATACCTTTAACATTTCTATACCAGTAACATTTCTATACCTGTAACATTTCTATACCGTAAAATTTCTATAATTTTAAAATTTCTATACCCGTAACATTTCTATACCCGTAACATTTCTATACCCGTAAAATTTCTATACCTTTAACATTTCTATACCAGTAACATTTCTATACCCGTAAAATTTCTATACACGTAACATTTCTATACCTTTAACATTTCTATACCCGTAGCATTTCTATACCCGTAGCATTTCTATACCCGTAACATTTCTATAATTGAAACATGTCTATACCCATAACATTTCTATGATTGAAACATTTCTGTACCTGTAAAATTTCTATACCATTAACATTTCTATACCCGTAACATTTCTATACCCGTAACATTTCTATACCCGTAACATTTCTATACCCGTAACATTTCTATACCCGTAACATTTCTATACCCGTAACATTTCTATACCCGTAACATTTCTATACTCATAACATTCTATACCCGTAACATTTCTATGCCTGTAGCAGGGGCATCTTAAGTTGACGATGTGATTTTCTTTAAGTCTGATCTTTCTACAGTTTGATTGATCAAATAGCCTAGTTTGTATTACTTTAACATTCTGAGTCCTGATCAACAACGCCTTGTCTGTCATGGATGTGAAGGTATATGCTATGGGAAAATGGTGTGTATTGTTGATTGTCATAGTCTGGGTGTTGTGTGGGGAGGTGGGGAAGGGTCATCACGGTGAGCGTAATCCAAAAGTGTGAGAAGGTGAATAGAGTGCTTGGTGGGTCTATCGAAAGTACTGTAAATGGACAGGTTCCTCTTCAAAGGAATGATACCTTAGACCTGAGAGATGGACACCATGAAAAGGAATGATACCTTAGACCTGAGAGATGAACACCATGAAAAGGAATGATACCTTGGACCTAAGAGATGGACACCATTAAAAGGAATGATACCTTAGACCTGACAGATGGACACCATGAAAAGGAATGATACCTTAGACCTGACAGATGGACACCATCAAAAAGGAATGATAGATTAGAACTGAGAGATGGACACCATTAAAAGGAATGATAGATTAAAACTGAAAGATGGACACCATTAAAAGGAATGATAGATTAGAACTGAGAGATGGACGCCATTAAAAGGAATGATAGATTAGAACTGAGAGATGGACACCATTAAAAGGAATGATAGATTAGAACAGAGAGATGGACACCATTAAAAGGAATGATAGATTAGAACAGAGAGATGGACACCATTAAAAGGAATGATAGATTAGAACTGAGAGATGGACACCATTAAAAGTATCAGAGAAACGCGATGCAGAATTTTTTTTTAAAACCTAACACAATTGACTTCAAACAAGATGTGTTTAAAACCTTCTAACCAGACTTAGCTTAAAACAATGTAGTCTCTTATCACTAAAGTCTTATCACTTATGTCTTATCGCTTTTCTCTTATCACTAATGTCTTATCACCTTTGTCTGAATCAAATTAGAAAGATTATCAAATCCAGGTGAGTTGTCTTACCTGGCTGCCAGTGACGTTCTGACTCTTTGCCAACTTCTGAGAATGTTTGCGTCTGTTGTTACTTGTTACAGAAGAGCACAAAGGGCCTGCACCCACATCCAGCCAATCTTAGCTCTTCTGGTGAACACATACATTAGAATTATCTCCCTTGGAATACTATTCCTCTCAATTTCTCACGCCAGCGTTTCTTAACCCTTTTTCACCAAACCCTCCCACCCCCCTCCCTAGTAGCTGAAAGGGTTGCTCCCTCCCACCCCCACCCTAGTAGCTGAAAGGGTTGCTCCCTCCCACCCCACCCTAGTAGCTGAAAGGGTTGATCCCTCCGACCCCACCCTAGTAGCTGAAAGGGTTGCTCCCTCCCACCCCACCCTAGTAGCTGAAAGGCTTGCTCCCTCCCACCCCACCCTAGTAGCTGAAAGGGTTGATCCCTCCCAACCCTCCCTAGTAGCTGAAAGGGTTGCTCCCTCCCACCCCACCCTAGTAGCTGAAAGGGTTACTCCCTCCCACCCCACCCTAGTAGCTGAAAGGGTTACTCCCCCCCCCACACTCCCTCATTACCCGAAGAACTAAAGTAAAACACAGAGCGCAGTGTTGACATCTGGATGATTTAAGTTTATTTTCGCGCCACTTCTAGGGCCCGAAATTCCATACAGTAGAAGTAAGGCCGATATTGGTATCGATACCATTACGTTTTAAATACACTGAACGTGTTTCTCTTACTTTAAAATATTTAACTGATATTTATTTTAAAATAAAATTCTTAAAATACCACACGATAACGTTGAAAAGTTATGTGAATATATTGAGAACCGCTGCTCTGAAAAGATCATACCTGCGCCATTATTCATACTTTGTTACGTCCTTCTCTAACCCTAACAGCGTATAGTTTGGTTTTGTTGTTTTTTTTTAAACAATCCGCGATATATCAAACATCAGGCGCCAAGTTTTATTTCTCCGTGATCTCATTCTCCCGAGTAAGCAGCGAGAAATCCAGCCAAAATATTCACTTACATCCAAACAATCTTTGCCAAAAACGCGATTCTTTCTTTTTGCCTTTGGAAACTGGTTTTTTTGTCCTGGTGCTACTACGCAGGCGTCACGCCTACCGCTTGGACCGATGCCACCAAAATAACGCTGGGAATTCGGCGACCCGTGAGCGGGTCAGACGTGTCGTGTCAGCGCGGGGCAGTGGGTTCATGTCACCGCCATGTCAACAGTTGCGTGTCATCTCGTGTCGATTAGATTGTTGTCATCCGATTGTCAAAAGTGTCATGTCATCTCATGGCAATAGGTTCACACCATCGCTGAACGATCGCCACACCATCTTTTAATGTACACCACACCATCGCTGAACGATCGCCACACCATCTTTTAATGTACACCGCACCATCTCTGAACGATCGCCACACCATCTTTAATGTACACCGCACCATCTCTGAACGATCACCACACCATCTTTTAACGTACACCACACCATCGCTGAACGATCGCCACACCATCTTTTAACGTACACCACACCATCTCTGAACGATCACCACACCATCTTTTAACGTACACCACACCATCGCTGAACGATCGCCACACCATCTTTTAACGTACACCACACCATCTCTGAACGATCGCCACACCATCTTTTAACGTACACCACACCATCTCTGAAAGATCGCCACACCATCTTTTAACGTACACCACACCATCGCTGAACGATCGCCACACCATCTTTTAATGTACACGGTGTCATCTCTGAACGATCGCCACACCAGTGTCTCAATGCCTATACGTCGTGCTCTCTAACCCCGCGTCATGTTAGAGCTTATAGAGACGGCTGACACTAACATCACCATTGTCTTTCCCCTAATGTCTTCTATGACACTTTTATCCCACACATACAAAAACGGATGTAACTTTTCTTGATGCCACCCATGTAACTTTTCTTGATGCCACCAATGTAACTTTTCTTGATGCCACCAATGTAACTTTTCTTGATGCCACCAATGTAACTTTTCTTGATGCCACCAATGTAACTTTTATTGATGCCACCAATGTAACTTTTCTTGATGCCACCAATGTAACTTTTATAAACAGTGTTTTAGTTACCCAGCCATCGAGTAACTGTCACTTGACCGTTCCGAGCTACTGGTTCACGTTTGCAATGTTGAGTTCACGTCTGCAGCTCACTGCTCACGTCGTCTGCTCGTTTGTGAGCCATTGGACAGTCTCACGCCCAATGACCGTCCAGTGCACTTCAGTTTCATGGATTTAGTCTCTTGTTATTTCAACGTCGAATCTCAGATTGTCAGCCATTCGACCTTCTGTGGAATTTGTTTACCCAGGAAGCTGCCGTGTCTACACTTTAAATGTCGTTTATGTTAATTCACACCCCCCCCCCCACACACACACACAACGTCTCTTCATATGTAAATTTAGTGAATGCTAATTTACAGCAACGTGATTTGCATTTATTTACAGCAACATGACTTGAATGTAAACTAGTTTATAGCTGCTTCAAATCTTGCGATGACTTAACCATGGTGTACTCCCAGTAGGAGAAAGAGATTTGTTACTTATTACATGTAGAATAGAAATAGTTTTTATTTCACAACACGACTTCTGTACAACATGACTTTTGTACGACGCGACTTTTGTACAACACGACTTTTGTACAACACGACTTTTGTACAACACGACTTTTGTACAAAACGACTTCTATAACACGATGATTTGTACAACGCGACTTTTGTACAACGCGACTTTTGTACAACACGACTTTTGTACAACACGACTTTTGTACAAAACGACTTCTACAACACGACTTTTGTACAAAACGACTTCTACAACACGACTCCACAACACCACTTTTGTACAAGACGAATTCTACAACACGACTTTTGTAACACGAATTTTGTAACACGACTTTTGTAACATGACTTTTGTACAAGATGATTTTTGTACAAGACGACTTTTGTACAACGCGACTTTTGTACAACACGACTTTTGTACAACACGACTTTTGTACAAAACGACTTCTACAACACGACTTTTGTACAACACGACTTTTGTACAACACGACTTTTGTACAACGTGACTTTTGTACAACGCGACTTTTGTACAACACGACTTTTGTACAACACGACTTTTGTACAACACGACTTTTGTACAACACGACTTTTGTACAAAACGTCTTCTACAACACGACTCCACAACACCACTTTTGTACAAGACGACTTTTGTACAAGACGAATTCTACAACACGACTTTTGTAACACGAATTTTGTACAAGATGACTTTTGTACAAGACGACTTCTACAACACGACTTTTGTAAAACGACTTTTATATAACACGACTTTTCTACAACACGACTTTTGTAACATGACTTCTACAACCCGACTTCTATAACATGACTTTTAGAGTGAGGCACTATTTAGTAAATAAATTTCCAACAAATATCCCAAACTATCCGTGTATGTCATGGCTCATCAAGCAATTGTTTCAAATTCAAGAACTAGGCTAACTGGCTAGTCAAGTTGTACAAACTAACAAACCGGTGATACAAACGACTATTTAGAGTCACGGAGAAATATTTTGAGATTTTAGCGTTGACTTTACTATTCCTTTCATATTAAAAGGGCGAGTATTCTATACGATAGCTATAATGACATTTGTGCAAACCTGTAGAACAGTGGTTCTCAATCTTCCTAATGCCACGCCCCATTAATACAGCTTCTCATATTGTGGTGACCCCCCACCCACATAAAATTATTTTCGTTGCTACTTCATAATTATGTGTTTTCCGATGGTCTGTGTAACGGTCGTTCGACCTCCATAAGGGTCGCGACCCACAGGTTGAGAACCGCCTCGGTAGAACCATCTGATGGATTGAAATATATTTGGAAACGAGAATGCTTATCTATTATGAGTAATCTGAAATATATACATGTTAGATTGTCTGAGTTATGAATTTTGACCTGTAGACTAATACTGACACAAAGGATAATCTGAGATATAAACTTTGACCTGTAGACTAATACTGATACAAAGGATTATCTGACATATGAACTTTGACCTGTAGACTAATACTGACACAAAAGATTATCTGACATATGAACTTTGACCTATAGACTAATACTGACACAAAGGATAATCTGAGATACTTAAACGTCTTTACCTTTCTCTCTCGCAGCTCCGGTTCAACGCAGAGCGGGGAGGGGCTCAGCGGTCTAGGAGGGGGGCATGGAGTCCCCTACAGACATCACTCAGGACCCGCCAGCATGCGCAAAAAGGACTCGGGGGGCGGCTCTAGGGGGCCCTCGTCCCCGTCCTCGACAGCCGATGTGGGCAAAGAACTGGCCCCGCTATCAGTTCTAAGAGACCAAAGGGAGCACTCCCCCCTCTCTCAGGGGCCCTCGACCACGCCCACGGGCAACCAGCACGTGACCTCCTCGTGCCTCAAGTCCCGGCCAGATCAGAAACGGCTGGAGGTGAAGATCGCCGGCTACACCCCCAGCGCCCCGTCGCCGTCCTCCACCGCGGGCTCCCTCATCAGCATGGGGGGGTCGGGCAACCCGGATCAGGGGCGCGCCCAGCCCATGCCGGTGCCGTCCCACGGGCGCTACTACCCTTCCAACGACCCCAACCCGCCGGACGCCTTCGCTATAGCGCGGTCGCGTCAGCGGAGTAGGCGCGTCATCCTCAACGTGGGTGGCGTCAAGCACGAGGTCCTGTGGCGGACCCTGGAGCGCATGCCCCACACCCGCCTCGGGAAGCTCCGGGACTGCACGTGCCACGAGGCCCTGATGGAGCTCTGCGACGACTACAACATCTCGGAGAACGAGTACTTCTTCGACCGGCACCCGCGGTCGTTCGCCTCCATCCTCAACTTCTACCGCACCGGGCGCCTGCACCTGGTCGAGGAGATGTGTGTCCTCTCGTTCTCCGAGGACCTGGAGTACTGGGGCGTGGACGAGCTGTACCTGGAGTCGTGCTGCCAGCACCGGTACCACCAGCGCAAGGAACACGTCTACGAGGAGATCAGGAAAGAGGCGGAGTCGATCAGGCAACGAGACGAAGACGATTTCGGCAATGGAGTGTGCGCCCACTGGCGGCAGAAGGTCTGGGATCTCCTCGAGAAGCCGACGACATCCATGGCTGCCCGGGTGAGCATGTCCGACCAAAACTATTTGCATTCACTTTTATCCATTGATTCTTGTAATTTGTTGGAAAAAAAAAATTTCTTCCACTTTTATAAGCTGCATTTAATTTTCTCCAGGCTTTTTAAAGTTGAATTTGTCAATTTCTTATGTCCAGTTGGTATTGTCTCGTTTTCGTTAAACTAGATTTTTTTTTTGTCTCTTCAATTTGCACAAATGTCAACCATTTTTGTTTAGCTCACCTTCATGAATATGATAGGCGAGTAGTTCTTTTTTTAGTTTTTTTAATAGCTTTAATTTCTATTTTTAGATTGACCTTGTTAGTGTAGTGCCATGCACGCCCTTTCGTCCACTTGTACAATATACTTCGTCAACATTTCTCAGAATCATACTTCCGGGAATACACAAATCCCATTAGCATTCCTGGAATTTTTAAAAATAGATCAGTTATCCCCTTTTTTAATCATATTAATCATTTATGGTAATGCTTGTTTCACCTCAAAAATCTATTTTTTTTATATATTCCCATAAATCGGAAAGCACTCGGATATTATTCTTAAATAATGTATTTATTTTTATTTTTTTTTTAAATCTTCAAGAGATCTCAAAACATATACATACTATAGATACATTGATATACATTTAAGACAACTTTTAAACATTGAGAAAATTGATTGAACTCTCCTGAACGAAAACTAAAAAAAAAACTCTGGTCAATACTAAAAACTGCATCTAACATCATGGGCGCCCGCAGGGGGGGGGGCAAGGGCCGCCCCCCCCCCCCCCGGATGGATGGGATAAAAAAAAACAAATACGCAAAAGAAAATTAAAACAACAAAAANTGTGAAATAATCTTATAATAAATAAATGACCTTATCGAGGGGAAATGCCCTTGACCTAAATCAATATATTTTTGTATAATAACTTATTGGGGAAACTCGAGACATTTTTGTTTACGCTTCAATGATTCACCTTTAGCAAGTAAGAAAACTGATATTTTCAAAGAAACATTTGAAGAAATCTCACAATAGCGTTACTGTCTTCAATGACTACATATTTGAAAACATAGAAAACTTTGCTTGTAAAGCATACTGATATTTTCTTGTAAAGCAAGCTGAGATTGTAAAGCAAGCTGAGATTGTAAAGCAATTTGAGATTTTCTTGAACTTTTTTCTTTTAGTGGCAGACTGCTGGGAAAGTAAGTCCAATTATTTATTTTTTTTTTTTTTTTTTAGCTCAAACCTTACTACCACCTAACCGACCCACCCCATTTTCAGTGGTTCTCAACTCATGCCCATGAGCACTTGACTTTGATCGACCTTTTTTTTTTCAATGTGGTCAGTTGAAATCATGGATTTCAGAAAATCCGATAAAAAAATCGATCAACTCTAACTTGAACAATAACTGAAACTGGGCTTTATCCACAATAAATTACTGGGCTTTATCCACAATAAATTACTGGGCTTTGTCCACAATAAATTACTGGACTTTATCCGCAATAAATTACTGGACTTTATCCACAATAAATTACTGGGCTTTATCCGCAATAAATTACTGGACTTTATCCGCAATAAATTACTGGGCTTTATCCACAATAAATTACTGGGTTTTATCCACAATAAATTACTGGGCTTTATCCTCATTTAGTGACTGTGCTTTATCTCATTAAATACTGTGACATTGGTTCCCTTGTGAAGTAAATGACTATCCATACTTTAAATAAAGACGAACACTAGAGATCTGTTTTTGTGTTTTAGTAAGTCCTCCAACAAGAGTACTTTAGGCAAGGTTGAAACAGACGAGTGATAATTTTTTCTTTGTCATCTTTCTTGTTACAAACTAAGAAGTCCATTCATTGTTACAAGCTAAGATATTCGTCCGTTGTTAAAAACTGAGATATTCATCAGCCGAGACAGACTTAGATATCTATTAGTTGTTACAGAATTGGACCAATCTGACGTCACAACCTTTAATTGCTAACATATCAGAGCTAGGCCATGAAGTAGAAAGAGTTTGAGAACCACTGCGGTATATTTATAGCACCGTGGCGCCATCTCTTTAAGCAGCCATTGTTGTCATGAAAGACTAACACAACACTCGGTATCTTGTGGCTCTGTCCATGTCAGCAGTTGTCATGCCATCAGCTGTCACGTCGTGACGTCGGTTGTCATGACATCAGTTGTCACGTCGTGACGTCGGTTGTCATGAATTCAGTTGTCACGTCGTGACGCCGGTGGTCATGGCATTGATTGTCACGGCAGCTGTTTTTTTTTTGAAGACAGCGACTGTCACGTCAGCTGTTTTCAAGTCAGCGGCTGTCATGTCAGCGTCTGTCAAGCTAGCGGTTGTCTTGACATTGGTTGTCATGGGCTATGACGTTAAGAGTGGACTAACTCTCTAGCATGGAATTAATCATCCTATGAACCATCTGACACCAGCCATCTGACACCAGCCACCTGACACCAGCCATCTGACACAAACCATCTGACACCAACCTAGAGCTTTCAACAGAAACGTCCCGTGTGTTTTACACAGGGGGAAATGACGTATTGACAACCCGTAGCTAAACATCTCAAAAGGATAATGGCTTCTGAATATATTATATTATGAAAGTCTCAATGATGGGATGACCTTGACCTATTTTGTTTCATGTTTTGATTTTTGCTTTGGGAGTATTTCCAAAATCGCTTTTAACTGAAAATTTCTAAGACCTTTTATTTATTTATGTTTTATTTTTTTTTTTACAGTATTTTATCTTTGAGTTTGACCTTGCCACTCTCTAAGAATCGACTTTTTTTTCAAACAACAACCAGTACTCCCTTTAAAAAAAGGGGGGATCACAACAATAACTACTCCCTGAACAGACTTTTTAAAAAAAAACAAGAGAGATCACTCTAAGAAGAAACAAAAACAACACTGTGAAAACCTTGTAGAAAAGCAAATAGTATTATAGTTATAGAACAATTAAGATGGGCGATGAATGCTCTATTGGAGCGAGTCTCACATGCGTCACCTGTCAAGTCTTCTCCCCTCCGACGTGTGTGTTTAAAGGGGGGGGGGGGCTGATGTTCTTCCCGGGGGCTTTGAGACCGCCCCGGGTGGGCCATTAGGTCAACACTCCCTCACG
>CAXITT010000002.1:4164944-4187795 GCA_964033795.1 Lymnaea stagnalis | reverse complement strand
GGGAGGGTGGGGTGGGGTGGGGGAAGTGTGGGGAGGGGAGAAAAGTGTGGGGGTGGGGGGGGGGGGGGATTCTGGCATCTTTTACTGTCAGCCGGCGATCGATCTTCTCTGTGGTCGATGGGAGCGGTCGATCCTCGAAGCCATGGAAGACCCTCAGCGAGGCGCCTCTTTTCACAGCTCGCCAGCACGGAAAGCTGAACAAGAATCCTATCCTAGCGATTCCTAAGCACCCACTTTGAATTCATATGGGCCCAGTCTTTCTTCGACAATGACTTCTCTCTCCTCCGTCGCTTACGAGGCGCGTAACATTTCACTCAGTTGACATATGTTCAGGAAGGGAAAAAAAAAATTGGCTTCACTGATTGAACAGATTACAGTTTAGTGATGCAGATCGTCAGAGTATCTATGAATAAAACTTGTTATCATTATGAGACCTCTTAGTTCAGGTGTGTTCGAATCACGGCCCTCGGGCCAGATGCAGCCCGCCAGGGGTCCTTAACCCGGCCCGGCTAAACGTCGTTCGGGTACCCGGTTAACAGTGACAAATACAGACCCGGACATTGACCATCTCAGTGGCCAAAGGGATAAGGGTGATACCAAAAAAGGAGGGAATCAAAGGTCTGTTCGGCCTTGGACAAACAAATGCTCATATTCTGGTGAGGGTCTGAGATTACTCTCTTATGACCCCGGCTAGTACATTGGCTACCAACTCCATCTGTTGAGCTGAGCCATGCAACATTTTCCTCCCGTAGGGCTCTCTCACCGCCCTGGCCTCCCCCCCCCCCCCGGAACATTTTGTGAGGGAAATTCGGTCAACAGGTGCGCTTGTGTTTCCGGGGCCAGGCTGCAATGCCGGCAGGTAGGGTCCCTGTTATTATCTAGTCTGTTGGTATATGTGCCGATGGGACAGTGCTCGGTACGCATCTGTGTCACTAGACTCTGCTGCCTGCGACCTAGCCCCCACCACGGGTCTTGTCCGCTAAGAGTCGGCAAGCTCGCGAATACACCTCTGCATATCGTGTTATCTGCCCACTACCTGTACCATTTCGTTAAAAAAAATGTTCAGCCAACCAGTTTTGCATTGGCCGTTATGTTGCTGTACATCTGGTTGAGGCAAGGCAGCCCCGGTTCAGCCAACCAGTCTTGCATTGGCAGTTATGTTGTTGTACACCTGGTTGAGGCTAGGCAGCCCCGGTTCTGTCATATTTACAACAAGCAAACTGTCATATTTACAACAAGCAAACTGTCATATTTACAACGATCAGTCATATTTACAACAAGAAAACTGTCATATTAACAACGAGAAAACTGTCATATTTACAACTAGCTGTCATATTTACAACAAGCAAACTGTCATATTTACAACGATCTGTCATAATTACAACTAGCTGTCATATTTACAACAAGCAAACTGTCATATTTACAACGATCTGTCATATTTACAACAAGCAAACTGTCATATTTACAACGAACTGTCATATTTACAACAAGGAAACTGTCATATTTACAACAAGCAAACTGTCATATTTACAACGATCTGTCATATTTACAACAAGCAAACTGTCATTAATACATGACCTGTCATATTTACAACAAGCCAACTGTCATATTTACAACAACCAAAGTGTCATATTTAAAACGATCTGTCGTATTTACAACTAGTTGTCATATTTACAACAAGCAAACTGTCATATTTACAACGATCTGTCATATTTACAACAAGCAAACTGTCATATTTACAACGATCTGTCATATTTACAACAAGCAAACTGTCATATTTCCAACTAGCTGTCATATTTACAAAAAGCAAACTGTCATATTTACAACGATCAGTCATATTTACAACAAGCAAACTGTCATATTTACAACACCCAAACTGTTATATTTACAACGATCTGTCATATTTACAACAACAAAACTGTCATATTTACAACAAGAAAACTGTCATATTTACAACAAGAAAACTGTCAATTTACAACGATCTGTCATATTTCCAACAAGAAAACTGTCATATTTACAACAAGAAAACTGTCATATTTACAACTAGTTGTCATATTTACAACAAGCAAACTGTCATATTTACAACGATCTGTCATATTTACAACTAGCTGTCATATTTACAACAAGCAAACTGTCATATTTACAACTATCTATCATACTTACAAATATCAAACTGTCATACTTACAACTATCTGTAATATTTACAACAAGCAAACTGTCATATTTACAACAAGAAAACTGTCAATTTACAACGATCTGTCATATTTACAACAAGCAAACTGTCATATTTACAACAAGCAAACTGTCATATTTACAACGATCTGTCATATTTACAACAAGCAAACTGTCATATTTACAACAAGAAAACTGTCATATTAACAACGAGAAAACTGTCATATTTACAACTAGCTGTCATATTTACAACAAGCAAACTGTCATATTTACAACGATCTGTCATATTTACAACAAGCAAACTGTCATATTTACAACAAGAAAACTGTCATATTTACAACGATCAGTCATATTTACAACATGCAAACTGTCATATTTACAACGATCAGTCATATTTACAACAAGCAAACTGTCATATTTACAACAAGAAAACTGTCATATTTACAACGATCAGTCATATTTACAACAAGCAAACTGTCATATTTACAACAAGAAAACTGTCATATTTACAACTAGCTGTCATATTTACAACAAGAAAACTGTCACATTTACATCAAGAAAACTGTCATATTTACAACGATCAGTCATATTTACAACAAGCAAACTGTCATATTAACAACGAGAAAACTGTCATATTTACAACTAGCTGTCATATTTACAACAAGCAAACTGTCATATTTACAACGATCTGTCATATTTACAACAAGCAAACTGTCATATTTACAACAAGAAAACTGTCATATTTACAACGATCAGTCATATTTACAACAAGCAAACTGTCATATTTACAACGATCAGTCATATTTACAACGATCAGTCATATTTACAACAAGAAAACTGTCATATTTACAACGATCAGTCATATTTACAACAAGCAAACTGTCATATTTACAACTAGCTGTCATATTTACAACAAGCAAACTGTAATAGTTACAACTAGCTGTCATATTTACAACAAGCAAACTGTCATATTTACAACGATCTGTCATATTTACAACAAGCAAACTGTCATATTAACAAAGATCTGTCATATTTACAACAAGTAAATAGTAATATTTACAACAAGCAACCTGTCATATTTACAACGATCTATCATATTTACAACTATCAAACTGTCATACTTACAACTATCTGTCATATTTACAACAAGCAAACTGTCATATTTACAACAAGAAAACTGTCAATTTACAACGATCTGTCATATTTACAACAAGAAAACTGTCATATTTACAACTAGCTGTCATATTTACAACAAGCAAACTGTAATATTTACAACTAGCTGTCATATTTACAACAAGCAAACTGTCATATTTACAACGATCTGTCATATTTACAACAAGCAAACTGTCATATTTACAACGATCTGTCATATTTACAACAAGCAAATAGTAATATTTACAACAAGCAAACTGTCATATTTACAACGATCTATCATATTTACAACTATCAAACTGTCATACTTACAACTATCTGTCATATTTACAACAAGCAAACTGTCATATTTACAACAAGAAAACTGTCAATTTACAACGATCTGTCATATTTACAACAAGAAAACTGTCATATTTACAACTAGCTGTCATATTTACAACAAGCAAACTGTCATATTTACAACTAGCTGTCATATTTACAACAAGCAAACTGTCATATTTACAACGATCTGTCATATTTACAACAAGCAAACTGTCATATTTACAACAAGCAAACTGTCATATTTACAACTAGCTGTCATATTTACAACAAGCAAACTGTCATATTTACAACGATCTGTCATATTTACAACAAGAAAACTGTCATATTTACAACTAGCTGTCATATTTACAACAAGCAAACTGTCATATTTACAACGATCTGTCATATTTACAACAAGCAAACTGTCATATTTACAACGATCTGTCATATTTACAACAGACAAAACTGTCCCTGATAATCAAGCAGACATTAATCTGGGCAGACTAACCCTAAAAATTGCCCCCCCCCCCAACCCCCATCTTTGGCCTCCCTTCGCTTGGTTAAATTGTCCCACTGACCCTTGGCATCAGTTGATGGGCCGTCCATTTCTGGCAAGTGCGGTCCGAATAAAAAAAAATGGATGGGTGGTTGGAGAGGGCTTGAAGTGGATAGGGGATGGATGCTATTAGGCTAACCCACTTACCTTCTCCTGTGGATTGTATGGTGCTCTGGGACACCAAGGTAGGGATGGCTGTGGGAGAAGAAGTTCATAAATAGATTAAATAATGTTACCATTCCCCTGGGTGCCGGTGGGGTTGAGTTGGAAAGACGTTCAAAAAAGAAGGGGGGGGGGGAGGGATGCAGGTTATGAAAAATAAATGAAAAAGCTCCGGGTAGGGGGAAAACTTGAAAGCAGACGAAACTAAACAATGAATGCGTCGACAAAAGGCCTTCTTCAGAGAACACTATATTAGAACTCTTCACGGCCTTCTGTTGAACATAGCACAGCTCCCTGCCCATAAGCCGAGTTCTTTTCAATTGAAATGTTTCAATTTTAATGGTATAGTCCTGACGGTAGATGACAGCAGATATGCGTGCACACAAGACGGCTGCCCGGCAGATATGTGTACACACAACTCTGGCTGACAGCAGAATTTTTGTACACATTTACGGTCTGAAGATTTGGACAAGATCATTGGATCTCAAAAAGAGGAGGGGGGTTAATGTTTATAAATTAATTTGCTTTAATATTAAAATGGTACTGAAAAGACAGATTGGTTTAAAATTATAATAGATTGCAGTAGGTGACAACCCAATGTCCTTATTTATTTATATGTTGCAATAGGGGACAACCCAATAACATAATTTAAGGATAGGTTGTAGTAGGTGACAACCCAATGTCCTTATTTAGTTATATGTTGCAGTAGGGGACAACCCAATAACATAATTTAATGAAAGGTTGCAGTAGGTGGCCAGCCAATAACATAATCTAGGGCAGAGCTTCCCAAATGTTTAAGTTTGGCGGACCGGTGTTTACGTTCCCCATTGCGCCAGGAACCCCTACAAGATTTATGAATTTTGGTTCTTTGTTGTGTTGTTTTTTGTTTTTTTTTGTTTTTTTTTTTGTTTTTTTTTGTATGTAAATATGTTATTTAATATGTGTTAAACTCATAATGAGCCTATTCGATTAGCTGTCCCCATTTAATGGTAGCCGTTCAAAGCGTGTTCTTTCGCCGTTGTTGCCGTTGTTGCCGTTGTTGTCGTTGTTGTTGTTGTTGTTGTTGTCGTTGTTTTTGTTGTCGTTGTTGTTGTTGTTGTTGTCGTTGTTGGTGTTGTTGTTGTCGCTGTTGTTGTTGAGGTGGTGTTTTGTTGTTGTTGTTGGTGGTGGTGTTGTTGTTGTTGGTGTTGTTGTTGAGGTGGTGTTTTGTTGTTGCTGTTGTTGTTGAGGTGGTGTTTTGTTGTTGTCGTTGTTGTTGTTGGTGTTGTTGTTGTTGTTGTTTTTGGTGTTGTTGTTGGTGTTTTGTTGTTGGTGTTTTTTTTTCTTTGTTTTTTTTTTTTTGTTGTTGTTAAGACTGTTTTAATATTTTGAAGGAAAACGCTGACTTCATTAGCAATATTTTGACATGTTTACAACTTAAGCTTTCATTTTGGGATTACAAAACAAACATTCGAAGAAAAAAAGGGGTGGGGGGGGAGGGGATTTGATCCCAGTGACTATTTGTTGGCAAGTAAATCAAATCATGACTCGATTGTAGACAGTGCTACGCGCAAAAAGGAGCAAGAATAACGCCACGTCTATTGTTTTATTATTTCCCTGTCAGAAAAGCCAGTTTGGCAGAGGCAGGTTGAAAAAAGTTTGGAGGAGAACTTACGAGGCAATTTCTTTAAGTTCAGGAGATTGCGCTTGGACATGAAACCAAAAAGATGTTAGTTATTGGTGAAAGACATCTTCAATCTTCGCGTCAGCAGGCAGATCGAACGACGCATCTGGCAACGTGGCATGAGATCAGTCCCTGGAGCAATGAATGGAGTTCGTATCCACCCAGTGCTTATCCGTGGATGGTCTTCTCTAGGATGGTCGAACATTCAAACGTTCAGTTAAGTTGTAAAAGTGTCCAGTGATGACCTTTAGTAGAGATGGGCCAACTGCTCAGTTATGACCTTTCCTAGATGTGTCCTCAAGTGCTTCCCCTATATCAATGATGGTCGCTGCTAAGATGTGAAACATATCAAAACAATCTACTGACAACCCACTCCTCCATGCCTCTAATGACAACCCACTCTTCCATTCCTCTAATGACAACCCAGTCCTCCATGCCTCTACTGACAGCCCACTCTTCCATGCCTCTACTGACAACCGTCTCTTCCATAACACTACTGACACCCGATTCCTCCATGCCTCTACTGACAACCGTCTCTTCCATGCCTCTACTGACATCCGACTCTTCCATGCCTCTACTGACAACCGTCTCTCCCATAACACTACTGACACCCGATTCCTCCATGCCTCTACTGACAACCGACTCTTCCATGCCTCTACTGACATCCGCCTCTTCCACTAGAATTTTGACACTAGAAATGGGACCGTGGAAAATGACATTGGAGGACTATTTTAGGAAATTGTTTGTGGGCTAGATGGAAATATTGAGTAAAACTGGGGCATTGATCAATTAGAATAAATGACATCGTGTTTGTGGTCAAGACTAGAAAGATAATTGTAATATGACATGGTTCGTTGGTATGAGATGAAGCTTCCTAGAAAGTATGTAAAACGTCTTGTACAATGTTATACCACTGGCCAAGTAGTAAACCTCAATGAAGTCTATCAACGGTGATTTGGACATCAGTTTCGTGTTGCCAGCAACAAAACAAAAAAAAAACTGTAAGTGTAAAAGTGTAAGCGCTCAGAGAGATGACTTAGATTGCTAGTACGTAAGGGAATCGTGTAAGAGTGTAAGCACTTAGAGAGATGACTTAGATTGCTAGTACGTAAGGGAATCATGTAAGAGTGTAAGCACTTAGAGAGATGACTTAGATTGCTAGTACGTAAGGGAATCGTGTAAGAGTGTAAGCACTTAGAGAGATGACTTAGATTGCTAGTACGTAAGGGAATCGTGTAAGAGTGTAAGCACTTAGAGAGATGACTTAGATTGCTAGTACGTAAGGGAATCGTGTAAGAGTGTAAGCACTTAGAGAGATGACTTAGATTGCTAGTACGTAAGGGAATCGTGTAAGAGTGTAAGCACTTAGAGAGATGACTTAGATTGCTAGTACGTAAGGGAATCGTGTAAGAGTGTAAGCACTTAGAGAGATGACTTAGATTGCTAGTACGTAAGGGAATCGTGTAAGAGTGTAAGCACTTAGAGAGATGACTTAGATTGCTAGTACGTAAGGGAATCATGTAAGAGTGTAAGCACTTAGAGAGATGACTTAGATTGCTAGTACGTAAGGGAATCATGTAAGAGTGTAAGCACTTAGAGAGATGACTTAGATTGCTAGTACGTAAGGGAATCATGTAAGAGTGTAAGCACTTAGAGAGATGACTTAGATTGCTAGTACGTAAGGGAATCATGTAAGAGTGTAAGCACTTAGAGAGATGACTTAGATTGCTAGTACGTAAGGGAATCATGTAAGAGTGTAAGCACTTAGAGAGATGACTTAGATTGCTAGTACGTAAGGGAATCATGTAAGAGTGTAAGCACTTAGAGAGATGACTTAGATTGCTAGTACGTAAGGGAATCATGTAAGAGTGTAAGCACTTAGAGAGATGACTTAGATTGCTAGTACGTAAGGGAATCGTGTAAGAGTGTAAGCACTTAGAGAGATGACTTAGATTGCTAGTACGTAAGGTAATCGAGAGTGTCAAAGTGTTACCACTCAGAGAGATCACTTAGTTTGCAAGTAGGTCAGGTAATCAAGTTAAAGTTGTTGTTGTTGTTGTTTTTTTTTGTTAACATCCCCATGGAATCGATTCCTATTCACTAGTAGCCAAGCCGCCGCGCTGTTCAATTAATTATGTACAGCTTTGAGTCATCCCCCCTCCCTCCCCCCCCCTCAATCCCCTACTCCCCACCTCATCACCTCTCAGAGGTTTGAGACGCGCTGGCTTAAGAAACATCTTGCAGTATGGAGGAACGCCCCTGTCCGACTGACCAACACGTTCAGATCAAAACAAGCGTTTCATCTCGAGGGGAGAACAACAGGCGATGAATTATGGACGACGTCTTCAAGTGTGGCGTCTTCAAGTGTGACGTCTTCAAGTGTGACGTCTTCAAGTGTGACGTCTTCAAGTGTGGCGTAGACCTAGGCGAGTTGGGCTGTTGAATTGGCCAGTAGACAAGTAGGGCTGTTTAATTGGCAAGTAGAGAAGTAGGGCTGTTTAATTAGCCAGTAGAGAAGTAGGGCTGTTAAATTGGCCAGTAGACAAGTAGGGCTGTTGAATTGGCCAGATGACAAGTAGGGCTGTTGAATTGGCAAGTAGAGAAGTGGGGCTGTTTAATTGGCAAGTAGACAAGTAGGGCTGTTAAATTGGCCAGTAGACAAGTAGGGCAGTTTAATTAGCCAGTAGAGAAGTAGGGCTGTTTAATTAGCCAGTAGAGAAGTAGGACTAATTAATTTGACAGTAGACAAGTAGGGATGTTGAATTAGCCAGTAGAGAAGTAGGGCTGTTTCATTAGCCAGTAGACAAGTAGGACTAATTAATTTACCAGTAGACAAGTAGGGATGTTGAATTAGCCAGTAGAGAAGTAGGGCTGTTTCATTAGCCAGTAGACAAGTAGGACTAATTAATTTACCAGTAGACAAGTAGGGCTGTTTAATTGGCCAGTAGACAAGTAGGGCTGTTTAATTGGCTAGAAGACAAGTGGAGCTGTTTAATTGACCAGTGGATTACAGGTTGCCGTTAATGGATATGAGGCTAGAGGCGAAGGTTGTAACCTCTAGCCGATCATTCTTACTATGCAGCCTGGAGAAGCTGCTCCAAGGCAACCGTTTCGCCCCAGCTACTTCGCAAGTTAGTTGCGTCGGGGCAACCCACTGTAGAAACTCTCATAAAGGGCGTCCAACGCTTCCCCAGGATGGGTGGGGGAAGATGTTAGGACGTAAATTTACCATCCCGACTCCTAAGAAAGTCGATCGAGTACACTGTGGGCAAACACAGTGTCGTACCGACCGGGTGTCTTTGGGTTGGGGCGGCCCCTAGTGGAACTCGGTCGAGCGGACTCGGGTGGGGCCTGTCCTGGCAAAGAGTCATCTCCAACGTGCCACTTGTAACGGCTGGCCTCCCGTGTTATATAACCTAGAATTGAGAATTCAAAATTTGATTTTCAAAGATAGTTGTTGCCGTGTGGTTAGCCCTTATTTTCCGTGTAAATCGTTGCCGTGTAAGTAGCCTTTATGTCCAATCAACATTATTGCCGTGTGAGTAGCCCCTATATTCCTTCAACATTGTTGCAATGTGAGTAGCCCCTATTTCCCGTGAACAATGTCCCCGTGTGAGTGACTCTTATTTTCCGTCAGCATTGTTTACGGTGTGAGTAGCCCTTATTTTTCCGTGAACATTTTTGTCATATAAGAAGCACCACATTTCCTTCACGCCGAAATTCACTCAGTAACTTCCGTAGGACCCACTCTATGACTTCCCTAGCCCCCACTCCTTGAATTCCCTAGTAACCACCCTTTGACTTCCCTAACCCCACTTCTTTTCTTCCTTAGCACCCACTTTTTGACTTCCCTAACACCCATCCTTTGACCTCTCTAGTACCCACTCTTTGTCTTCCCCAGCGGCCACTGCTTGACTACCCTAGTATCCACTCCTTTACTACGTAGCACCGTCTCCTTGACTTCCATATCACCCACGCTTTTACTTCCTTAGAACACATTCCTTGACTTCCCTATCACCCACTTCTTTGCTCCCCTATCACCCACTCCTTGACTTCCCTATCACCCACGCCTTTGCTCCCCTATCACCCACTCCTTGACTTCCCTATCACCCACTCCTTTACTCCCCTATCACCAACTCCTTGACTTCCCTATAACCCACTCCTTTACTCCCCTATCACCCACTCCTTGACTTCCCTATCACCCACTCCTTTACTCCTTTATCACCCACTCCTTGACTTCCCTATAACCCACTCCTTGACTCCCCTATCACCCACGCCTTGACTCCCCTATCACCCACTCCTTGACTTCCCTAGTCTTCAGTGTATACGAACATCAACCTGCCTTAGAACGTCTTCTGCATGAAATGTGTTTTCTTGTTTTTACTCAAACAACCTCTGTTTCCTCACTTCTACTGGATGCATTCCACTACAGTAAAATGATGCAATCAAACTACCAACCTATCGACTGACCTCCACTACAGTAAAACTCCTCATCTTCAGTCAATACAACAAAAAAATAATTAAAAATTTTAAAAAGTGTCTAAGTTTTTACCAAAATAAACAATTTCTTGTGCATTTTGCAAGCATGTGCCTAATTACTTATTAACTTTGAAGCTGTCGTGCATAATTGTATGTTTAGCACACATTCTCCAGAATGTCAGCACTTTTTGATGAACTTCTCATTTCTGTGTGACGGCGGAATGCGTACATTAGTACTATCTTTTCTTTTGTTTGATTCACGCCTGGCATTCAAGTTGGCACACAATGTTTTTGACTCCATTTGTCCATAGTTTGAAAAGCTTATTTAACCAAAAAAAAAATTTTTGTTTCATGATCGCCAAGGTGCACTGGTTTATAGCTGGCTGTGCACTGGTCTGTAGTCAGCTGTGCACCGGTCTGTAGTTGGCTGTGCACGGTCTGTAGTTGGCTATCCACGCATGTTTTTTTTTTCCTTCCCTTCACAAGAGTGTTCTAGTTTATCATTTCTTCATTTTTGATCATGCTCTGGTGGTGACGACTCCTCAGTACCATTTGTTGTTTTTTTTTTTTCCTTTGTTTTTTTTGTTTTTTTTTCCATCCTAGCTTTCTAGAATTTCCAGGAATTTTTTGTTGTTGTCACCTGGCGTGGTCTCGGGGGTCAACAGGCTTCCAGCTGTGTTCGTTTGGCTATTCCTTTATCTGTCATCTAACAATTGTGCCAGTTTTTTCAACAGCTCTGACCCTTTTTTTTTTTTTCCTTCCCTTCTCATGTGTGTTCTAGTTTTTCATTTCTTCTTTTTTGTTCATGTTCTGGTGGTGACGTCTCCTCAGTACCATTTGTTGTTTTTTTTTTTTCCTTTGTTTTTTTTGTTTTTTTTTCCATCCTAGCTTTCTAGAATTTCCAGGAATTTTGTGTTGTTGTCACCTGGCGTGGTCTCGGGGGTCAACAGGCTTCCAGCTGTGTTCGTTTGACTATTCCTTGATCTGTCATCTAACAATTGTGCCAGTTCTCTCAACAGCTCTGACACTTGTATTTCATCATGTTCACCACCCACGCATGCCGAGGTCCATTGTCGTCCATAATTTATTAACGTCACAAATGTGTGAGTCTGTCCGACGGAATTGTACACCATGATGGGATGGACACATGAGAGCCAGGATTTGGGGCACCGCTGTCACTTCAGGCTTACTGTCTAGGCCCGACCGCATCATCAAGGCGCCCACAAAAACATCTAAGCAACAACAGCAACAGCAACAAAACACGGGACGCCCTAAACGCGCGTCATGTCCTCAAGTTTGATGTCCTCCACGAGTTTTGGACATCGGCACCAACACTAGCAAAGAACCCTCTTCCTCGAGTGCTGAGCCACGCCTCCCACATCCGTGGCAGCCTTAATATATTCAGATTGGCCACAATCAACCAAAAAAAAACAACTAAGAGACGCCTATGAGACCTCTAATTTTGCTCAATAGTCTCCAGCTTTATAAAACTTCTGAACTTACAGCTTAGTCTACTCCAGCAAACCCTCTCTCCAAGCACACACACACACAGACACACACACCGCCTCTCTTCAACCAGAGTTCTACAGCTTTGCCACTCTTTCACACAATCTCTCACACCACATGACTCTTCATGCAGTCTCATACACCTTTTAACACTCCTTCCTTCACAATCCTCCACAATCCCTCACGCCACACATCTCTTCAGACGGACTCGTACACTTTATAACTCTCCTTCCTTCACAATCCTCCATAACCCCTCACGCCTCAATCCTCCACAATCCATCACGCCACAATCCTCCACAATCCCTCACGCCACACATCTCTTCAGGCGGACTCGTATACTTTATCAACTCTCCTTCCTTGCCAATCCTCCATAATCCCTCACGCCACAATCCTCCACAATCCCTCACGCCACAATCCTCCACAATCCCTCACGCCACACATCTCTTCAGGCGGACTCCTAAGCAGCTAACAGTGGAACAGTTATTAAGCCTTAACCACCGCCACCCGACCCCCAAACTCGTAAACCTTCTCAATACCTCCTTTCATCTGGAATTTTCCCCAACTTCTGGTTGCGTGGCAGCTACCCTCCAAACCCTCCACCCTCCTCCTCCCCCCCCCCACCTGACTAAGCGCCTTAAGTCTTGTATGAAGAAGGTTTTTCGGAATGCCAAAGTCGAAAAGACCAGGATCTCTGCTGCTCCGATCAATCCTTGTGCTTAAGCTTGTCACCGCAGTACTCGATCTTCTTCATCTCACTTTTCATCGCAATAGTCGATCTTCTTCATCTCACTTGTCAACGCAGAGGTCGATCTTCTTCATCTCACTTGCCACTGTAGTAGTCGATCTTCTTCATCTCATTTGCCATTGCAGTAGTCGATCTTCATCTCACTTGTCATCGCAGTACTCGATCTTCTTCATCTCACTTGTCATCGCAGTACTCGATCTTCTTCATCTCACTTTTCATCGCAGTACTCGATCTTCTTCATCTCACTTGTCATCACAGTAGTCGATCTTCTTCATCTACCTCACTTGACATCACGGTAGTCGATTTTCCACATCTACCTCACTTGACATCACAGTAGTCGATCTTCCTCATCTACCTCACTTGACATCACAGTAGTCGATCTTCCTCATCTACCTCACTTGACATCACAGAAGTCGATCTTCCTCATCGACCTCACTTGACATCACAGTAGTCGATCTTCCTCATCTACCTCACTTGACATCACAGTAGTCGATCTTCCTCATCTACCTCACTTGACATCACAGTAGTCGATCTTCCACATCTACCTCACTTGACATCACAGTAGTCGATCTTCCACATCTACCTCACTTGACATCACAGTAGTCGATCTTCCTCATCTACCTCACTTGACATCACAGTAGTCGATCTTCCACATCTACCTCACTTGACATCACAGTAGTCGATCTTCCACATCTACCTCACTTGACATCACAGTAGTCGATCTTCCTCATCTACCTCACTTGACATCACAGTAGTCGATCTTCCTCATCTACCTCACTTGACATCACAGTAGTCGATCTTCCACATCTACCTCACTTGACATCACAGAAGTCGATCTTCTTCATCTACCTCACTTGACATCACAGTAGTCAATCTTCCTCATCTACTTCACTTGACATCACAGAAGTCGATCTTCCTCATCTACCTCACTTGACATCACAGTAGTCGATCTTCCACATCTACCTCACTTGACATCACAGTAGTCGATCTTCCTCATCTACCTCACTTGACATCACAGTAATCGATCTTCCTCATCTACCTCACTTGACATCACAGTAGTCGATCTTCCACATCTACCTCACTTGACATCACAGTAGTCGATCTTCCTCATCTACCTCACTTGACATCACAGTAGTCGATCTTCCTCATCTACCTCACTTGACATCACAGTAGTCGATCTTCCTCATCTACCTCACTTGACATCACAGAAGTCGATCTTCTTCATCTACCTCACTTGACATCACAGTAGTCGATCTTCCTCATCTACTTCACTTGAC
The DNA here is from genome assembly GCA_964033795.1 of Lymnaea stagnalis. Lineage (NCBI taxonomy): Eukaryota > Metazoa > Mollusca > Gastropoda > Lymnaeidae > Lymnaea > Lymnaea stagnalis. Next base: position 4,173,783 of record CAXITT010000002.1, on the reverse strand, counting down.
ATCACAGAAGTCGATCTTCCTCATCTACCTCACTTGACATCACAGTAGTCGATCTTCCACATCTACCTCACTTGACATCACAGTAGTCGATCTTCCTCATCTACCTCACTTGACATCACAGTAGTCGATCTTCCACATCTACCTCACTTCACATCACAGTAGTCGATCTTCCACATCTACCTCACTTGACATCACAGTAGTCGATCTTCCACATCTACCTCACTTTACATCACAGTAATCGATCTTCCACATCTACCTCACTTGACATCCCAGTAGTCGATCTTCCTCATCTACTTCACTTGACATCATAGAAGTCGATCTTCCTCATCTACCTCACTTGACATCACAGTAGTCGATCTTCCACATCTACCTCACTTGACATCACAGTAGTCGATCTTCCACATCTACCTCACTTGACATCACAGTAGTCGATCTTCCACATCTACCTCACTTGTCATCACAGTAGTCCATCTTCCACATCTACCTCACTTTACATCACAGTAGTCGATCTTCCACATCTACCTCACTTGACATCACAGTAGTCGATCTTCCACATCTACCTCACTTGACATCACAGTAGTCGATCTTCCTCATCTACCTCACTTGACATCACAGTAGTCGATCTTCCACATCTACCTCACTTGACATCACAGTAGTCGATCTTCCACATCTACCTCACTTGACATCACAGTAGTCGATCTTCCACATCTACCTCACTTGACATCACAGTAGTCGATCTTCCTCATCTACCTCACTTGACATCACAGTAGTCGATCTTCCTCATCTACCTCACTTGACATCACAGTAGTCGATCTTCCTCATCTACCTCACTTGACATCACAGTAGTCGATCTTCCTCATCTACCTCACTTGACATCACAGTAGTCGATCTTCCTCATCTACCTCACTTGACATCACAGTAGTCGATCTTCCTCATCTACCTCACTTGACATCACAGTAGTCGATCTTCCTCATCTACCTCACTTGACATCACAGTAGTCGATCTTCCTCATCTACCTCACTTGACATCACAGTAGTCGATCTTCCTCATCTACCTCACTTGACATCACAGTAGTCGATCTTCCTCATCTACCTCACTTGACATCACAGTAGTCGATCTTCCTCATCTACCTCACTTGACATCACAGTAGTCGATCTTCCTCATCTACCTCACTTGACATCACAGTAGTCGATCTTCCTCATCTACCTCACTTGACATCACAGTAGTCGATCTTCCTCATCTACCTCACTTGACATCACAGTAGTCGATCTTCCTCATCTACCTCACTTGACATCACAGTAGTCGATCTTCCTCATCTACCTCACTTGACATCACAGTAGTCGATCTTCCTCATCTACCTCACTTGACATCACAGTAGTCGATCTTCCTCATCTACCTCACTTGACATCACAGTAGTCGATCTTCCTCATCTACCTCACTTGACATCACAGTAGTCGATCTTCCTCATCTACCTCACTTGACATCACAGTAGTCGATCTTCCTCATCTACCTTACTTGACATCACAGTATTCGATCTTCCACATCTACCTCACTTGCCATCACAGAAGTCGATCTTCTTCATCTACCTCACTTGACATCACAGAAGTCGATCTTCCTCATCTTTCTCACTTGACATCACAGAAGTCGATCTTCCTCATCTACCTCACTTGACATCACAGTAGTCGATCTTCCACATCTACCTCACTTGACATCACTTGACATCTACCTCACTTGACATCACTTCCACATCTAGCTCACTTGACATCTACCTCACTTGACATCACTTCCTCATCTACCTCACTTGACATCTACCTCTCTTGACATCTACCTCACTTGACATCTACCTCACTTGACATCACTTCCACATCTACCTCACTTGACATCTACCTCACTTGACATCACTTCCACATCTACCTCACTTGACATCTACCTCACTTGACATCACTTCCTCATCTACCTCACTTGACATCACTTGACATCTACCTCACTTGACATCACTTCCTCATCTACCTCACTTGACATCACTTGACATCTACCTCACTTGACATCTACCTCACTTGACATCTACATCACTTGACATCTACCTCACTTGACATCTACCTCACTTGACATCTACCTCACTTGACATCACTTGACATCTACCTCACTTGACATCTACCTCACTTGACATCACTTGACATCTACCTCACTTGACATCTTCTCAGAATATATTTAATAAATCTCAACACCTCTATCCACACGTATCGCCAATGACGTCACTGATGGCATTGTGCCGAGCTAATGTTAGAGTTAACAAAGTATATGTGTGTTGTTAGGTTTTCGTTGCGTTGTGTGTGTGTGGGGGGGGGATAGTGTGGGGTATTTGGTTCTAAGGTGTGTGATTCACATACCGATAAGACCTCTATCAGAAATGTATCAGGTAGTTTGTCAGGCTCAGACAGATTGTCAGACTCTGACAGATTGTAAGACTCGGACAGATTGTCAGACTCAGACAGATTGTAAGACTCAGGCAGTTTGTCAGACTCAGACATTATGTGAGACTCATGTAGTTTGCCAGACTCAGACATAATGTCAGACTCGGGCAGATTGTCTGACTCAGACATAATGTCAGATTTAGCCAGTACGTCAGACTCGGGCAGATTGCTGTGTGTGTGTGAAAAATCTGCGATTTGAGTGTCTGGCCCTGGAAGCCGAAAATGATATTTTGAAATCTTATTTTGTAGTTTCGTGGATGAAAAGTTGTTGTTGTTTTTTTACTGCGACGATATCATCAGATCAAACTATTTTATAGCTAATCAAATGAAAATACCAAGACAAAAGTGTATGCAAGATTTGAAGTCGGTCAGAGAAAAATCAAAGGTAACTTTCTTGAAGATTAAAATAAAATCCGAAATGGTTCAGTGTTGTAAATTATATTAGAGGTAGGACACGGGTAAATAAGATTGAAGTGTAGAGGTGGAAGATAAACAAAAGTTTATGAATAGCTTAAAGTTGGTCACGTGTATGTAAGGTTAAAGTTGATGTCTTAAAAAATGATGGAATACACCAAAATGTAAACGCTCTCTGTAAGGCCATTGGTGTGATTTGTTAAAGGACGGCATTGAAGCTAAGTTAATGAAATAGCAAATCGAGGTTTGTGAAAACTTGAATTTAAAGACAGGACAATAAGATTAGAATGTTTGGGCATAGAAACTTCTTCAGCTCACAGGACAAATGAAAATATCACAAGGAACAGAGCACAGTAAACAACTTAAGAAATATCCATTGTTGTTGCCGGAAGTAGGGTTACAGGAAGCGAGAGAATATAAATAGTGACACTGTGAAAAAGTAGGTCCAAAATGATAATGGACCAGAATATCTAGGGATACACAAACACCAGGAAGTGATGAATCCAGACACACACAAAAAAAATGGCTTTTGAATAGCATAGATTGGATAAATGGCCTGTCTCACGTGATAAAACCAAAAGTTCATATTATGTTGAATCCCTGTAAAATATCATTTTCACTGAGTCTGTGTGTCGCGACATTAGTAGGCTTACATTGCAAGTATTCCCCCTTCTTCCTCAAACCCAAATTTCACTCATTCTCAAAATGATGCTTGAGCCGTTTTCGTCCTGTTCACATCTAAAAAAAAAAAAAAAAAAAAAAAACACACAAACGGATTGTGACGTCACAGTGACTCACGCCAATAGGAAGGCGTGTTTTACCGTTCTTATCTAACGGACGACAAAGCTCTTTATTTATGTATCGTTGGGTGGAGAACGGGTTCGCATGCTAGTATCAGTAAGTTGGCTTGTATAATTTAAGATCAATTTTTTTTTTTTAAAGTGAAACCAGCTTTTTTGATCATGGAAAGCCATTATCTATGAATTTTTAAAAAAAAAAATTTTAATAAACAATTTTTTTTTCATAATAACTCATTCGTTGTCTGCTTTTGATTGACGAATAAATTTGACTTTTCAATGTTCTATTTATGATTGATTTGGTAGACACTCTTTCGATTTAACCTTTTAGTTCTGCCCACTCTCGCCCACAGCCCCCCCCCCTTTCTCCTCCGATCGTTAGGAAACCTCAGAGACGTTCATCACTAGCATTAAATGTGTCTGCTGGCCTACCGCCCACTGCAACTCGCTGCCAAACACAATGATTACAAATTCGATGTCCTCTAACACAAAGCCATTGAATGGAATGAAAGCCAGTTGTTCCATCAAACACAAATTATGTTGTTAAATAGTTCTGCCATAACGGTGTATTCATACGAGTCACATTCTCTATTTTTTTTAATGATTGGGGAGGGGGGGGGAAGGGGGGGAGGCTTTTCTTCATCCAATATAATTTTTTTATTTATTTAGTCAATTTGTAAACAAAGCCTTTGTTATAAAAGCGGTATACACATTTTAAATAAAGTACACGTTTTCAATATACACATTTTCAATACGGTACACATTTTTAATATACACATTTTCAATACACATTTTCAATATACATATTTTCAATATACCCGTTTCAATATACACATTTTCACTGTACACTTTTTCAACATACACATTTTCCCTGTGCACTTATTCAATATACACATTTTCACTGTGCACATTTTTTACTATACACAGTTTTACTATACACATGTTCACTTTTCAAGAGAAAAAGTATAAAACCAATTGGCCTAGGGCCTACTATTCCCCTGTCAAGAATGATGGAGAGTCGCACAATTCAATACTTGACTGTTTGAGCTTAAAAAGTTCATCATTCTGTAAAAACTAAGAGGTGAAAATGTTGGAAGAATTAAACCCTGCCTTCAATGAAGCGACGCGCGGTAAAGAATGCTCAATGGGCGGCTAGGGGTTCTTCTGGAAATACAACACTGTGTGTTGGTTGATGTAGTCATACCAGTTATATATTGGTTGATATGATCATACTAGATTTATGTTTGTGGATACGATCATACTAGCTATATGTTGGTTGATACGATCATACTAGCTATATGTTGGTTGATACGATCATACTAGCTATATTTTGGTTGATACGATCATACTAGCTATATGTTGGTTGATACGATCATACTAGCTATATGTTGGTTGATATGATCATACTAGCTATATGTTGGTTGATACGATCATACTAGCTATATTTTGGTTGATACGATCATACTAGCTATATGTTGGTTGATACGATCATACTAGCTATATGTTGGTTGATATGATCAAACTAGCTATATGTTGGTGAATATGATCATAGCTATATGTTGATTGATATTCATTATTAACCAATTCTTATCCACGTGACAAAACTAAGACATTGACAGATGAAAGACAGTGGCAGATGTAAGACCTTGACAGATGTAAGACTGTAACAAATGTAAGACCTTGACAGATGTAAGACCTTGACAGATGTAAGACCTTGACAGATGTAAGACCTTGACAGATGTAAGACCTTGACAGATGTAAGACTGTAACAAATGTAAGACCTTGACAGATGTAAGACCTTGACAGATGTAAGACCTTGACAGATGTAAGACCTTGACAGATGTAAGACCTTGACAGATGTAAGACCTTTACAGATGTAAGACATTAACAGATGTAAGACCTTGACAAATGTAAGACCTTGACAGATGTAAGACCTTGACAGATGTAAGACCTTGACAGATGTAAGACCTTGACAGATGTAAGACCTTTACAGATGTAAGACATTAACAGATGTAAGACCTTGATAAATGTAAGACCTTGACAGATGTAAGACCTTGACAGAACCTTGACAGATGTAAGACCTTGACAGATGTAAGAGCGTTACGGAGCGTCAGACCACGTCAGACATGGGAATACCATTCAACTAGCAGCTCCCTGGCCTCAACCGTTTCGTCCTTCTTATTCTTTGACTGGTCCTACGTATGGCCATATGCTGTACGACTCAGATGCATTAGTGCGTTTGGACAAAATAGCACCATTGAAGCCCCTGCCTTCGCTTAGTGACCAATCACATTTGACTGGTTGCTTTACCAATCTCATTTTTTACCGTATTAAATATCCCCCCCCCCCAATATTTGACATTTTAAAGACATGGTTAACACGGCCAATCATTGCGGATTACCTTAGAATGTGGCCAAACACCTTGCGCAATATTTTATTTTTATCCCTAGCAAATTAACGCTTTATTAATGTGTCAATAAGATGTTAAAATTAAAATATTTATATCACATAAATGGCTTCTGTTCTTTTTTTTAGCTTCCCAATAATATTCACAATAACTTATGCGTAAGTAGGGATGTGAAATTATAACTGAGTTTAATTCGTTTGAATACATTCGTCTTGAGGACTTTAGAGAAATAATCAACAAGGTTTTTAGTCTGCCCAATCTTTTCTTTCTTTTTTTGTTCCATTCATTTATTTCATTTGGTTCCTAGAATACTTTATTTTTTACGTCACGTTGAGCCTCGAAGCTTTATCAAGTTTATGTTTGGTTCTGTTCCGTAAAGGCCGCGGTCAACACGTCTGTCAATTGTTTTCCAACCCATTCATAAACCTGTATGTTGAATGTTCCGTTAGGCCCATCAATGAGCCCTTCTGTAAACTGCTCCGTTAAGCCCATCAATAAGCCCTTCTGTAAACTGCTCCGTGAGGCCCATCAATGAGCCCTTCTGTAAACTGCTCCGTTAAGCCCTTCAATGCACCAACCTCTCTGTTGCCCATCTAGTTTATGATTCCGTTAAGCCCTTCAATGCACCAACCTCTCTGGTGCCCATCTAGTTTATGATTCCGTTAAGCCCTTCAATGCACCAACCTCTCTGGTGCCCATCTAGTTTATGATTCCGTTAAGCCCTTCAATGCACCAACCTCTCTGTTGCCCATCTAGTTTATGATTCCGTTAAGCCCTTCAATGCACCAACCTCTCTGTTGCCCATCTAGTTTATGATTCCGTTAAGCCCTTCAATGCACCAACCTCTCTGTTGCCCATCTAGTTTATGATTCCGTTAAGCCCTTCAATGCACCAACCTCTCTGGTGCCCATCTAGTTTATGATTCCGTTAAGCCCTTCAATGCACCAACCTCTCTGGTGCCCATCTAGTTTATGATTCCGTTAAGCCCTTCAATGCACCAACCTCTCTGTTGCCCATCTAGTTTATGTCTGCCCACTCTGTAGCGGCATCTCCTTCGTCTCCCTTGTATCTTGAGTGTTCATATTCGTGGATTGCTATTTGAAAAGAGCACTGCCTAAAACGCTTCCCATTTCTTGATGTCATACTAACTTTAAGTATTTGACACACATGCAACCGATCAATGGTTTTACAAACAATCAAACTATGAAACATGATTTAAAATTTTTATTTTTTTTACAATTTCCTCCAAAACGTTAGATTGCTTCTATTCTCAATCAGTTCCAATCAAATACTTAACTTTTTTACATGGATTTTTAAAAAAAAATTGAAATAAATATTCATTAGACATCTTGAAAAATCAAAGATTTAACTGTTTGTTCCTACTGATATCAGTGCCGCGAGGAAATACGTAAACATTCAGTTATCGTTAAACGCATTGCCATGTAAGGTATCAACAGTGGTAGGTGACTCCACTCTCAACTCTCTTCTCCTCATCTCAATAAAAAATAATCACGTCTCTCCCCCCATACCCACCATCTGCAGGTAGTTGCCATCATCTCCATCCTATTCATTGTGCTGTCCACCATCGCTCTGACCCTCAATACCATCCCGGCCCTGCAGGACCGTGCAGACCCCACCCTTAATCAGGACAACGAAGATCTGGCCGTGGTCGAGGCGGTCTGCATCGGGTGGTTCACCCTGGAGTACCTGGCCCGCTTCTGGGCCTCCCCCAACAAGTGGAAGTTCTTCAAGGGCCCGCTCAATGTCATCGACCTGCTGGCCATCATGCCTTACTTCATCTCCTTGGGGCTGACCGAGACCAACAAGAGCACCACTGAGCAGTTCCAGAACGTCCGCAGGGTGGTGCAGATCTTCAGGATCATGCGAATCCTGCGTATCCTGAAGCTCGCCCGCCACTCGACGGGGCTGCAGTCGCTGGGATACACGCTGCAGCGGTCGTACAAGGAGCTGGGGATGCTGCTCATGTTCCTGGCGATATTCATCCTGCTCTTCTCCTCGCTGGCGTACTTTGCCGAGAAGGACGAGCCGGAGACCAAGTACAAGAGTATCCCCGAGACGTTTTGGTGGGCGGCCATCACGATGACCACAGTAGGTTACGGGGACATTTACCCTAAGACTGTGCTGGGGAAGGTCGTGGGCAGTGTTTGTTGTATATGCGGTGTCCTGGTCATTGCTCTCCCGATTCCCATCATCGTCAACAATTTCGCCGAGTTTTACAAGGACCAGATGCGACGGGAGAAGGCGTTCAAGCGGCGGGAGGCGCTGGAGAAAGCCAAGAGAACCGGAAGCATCGTCTCCTTCCACTCCATCAACTTGCGCGACGCCTTCGCCAGGAGCGTGGATCTGATGGAGGTGAACTCCCCGTCGCACAAGGCACACCTCGACGCCAACGGGGGCGACTCCTGCAGCCTCGACAGCAAGCGCAGTCAGGGGGTGATGATGTGCAGCAACGTGACTCCCGTCCAGAGCAACGTCATGCACCAGCACATGCACCATCACCACCACGACCACGCCATGCTGCTGGCGCCCGGCATGCCCGGGGGCAGCTGCGACGACCTCACCACCAACTGCAGCACGAATAACCTGTTGGACGCCGACGAGGAGTCACTGAAGCGGATGACGTCATCGCAGCCGTTGCTCAACTCGCAATCTCAGGTTTGGTTTTATAAGAAGAAAATGTGAGCGAGGGGTTGAGGTGGGGGGTATTTTTTTATTTTTTTTTTGGG
>CAXITT010000002.1:4138194-4161495 GCA_964033795.1 Lymnaea stagnalis | reverse complement strand
CCCCCCCCCCCCTCTAGTCCTGAATAAAGACGTCCCCTCCCCCACCCTAGTCCAGAATAAGGGCGTCTTCCCCCCTTACCCTAGTCCTAAATAAGGGCGTCTCCGACCCACCCTACTCCTGAATAAGGGCGTCTGTCCCATCCCCCTCCCCACGGTCCTAAAGTGCAATCCTGATCTAATTTCAAACTAACATTTTTGTTGCGGCTTGTACATCAATGCTTTATGAAAGCTGAAACGTTGTCCCATAATACCTTTAAGTAGTTAGTTAGACCTATAGACCTAACTTAAATCAGTTAGTTAGACCTATAGACCTAACATCAATCAGTAAGTTAGTCTCATAGACCTAACACCAATCAGTTAGTCAGACTCATAGATCTAACATCAATAAGTTAGTTAGACTCAAAGACCTAACAATAATCAGTTAGGACTAATAGTCCTTATATCAATCAGTCATTTAGACCTATAGACCTAACCCTATAGACCTAACATCAATAAGTTAGTTAGACCTATAGACCTAACATCAATCAGTTAGTTCGACTCATAGACCTAACATCAATCAGTTAGTTAAACTCATAGACCTAACATCAATCAGTCAGTTAGACCTATAGACCTAACATCAATCAGTTAGTTAAACTCATAGACCTAACATCAATAAGTTAGTTAAACTCATAGACCTAACATCAATCAGTTAATTAAACTCATAGACCTAACATCAATCAGTTAGTTAAACTCATAGACCTAACATCAATATGTTATTTAGACTCATAGACCTAAGATCAGTAAGTTACTTAGACTCATAGGCCGAACAGCAATCAGTTACTCAGACTCACAGACTTTACTTTGGGCTTTAAATGCATGTCAAGTATATTTTAAAATGATAATGTTTGTGATGAAACGTTGACAAGTCTTTAGTAACTCATGAGGCTCTAATGCAGTCGGTTGTGGTGCATGTGTTGTGATAGGTGCTGTGTTGTGATAGGAGCTGTGTTGTGATAGGTGCTGTGATTGTGATAGGTTATGTGTTGTGATAGGCACTGTGTTGTGATAGGTGCTGTGATTGTGATAGGTGATGTGTTGTGATAGGCGCTGTGTTGTGATAGGGGCTGTGTTGTGATGGGTGCTGTGTTGTGATAGGCGCTGTATTGTGATGGGTGCTGTGTTGTGATAAGTGCTGTGTTGTGATAGGTGATGTGTTGTGATAGGTGCTGTGTTGTGATAGGTGATGTGTTGTGATAGGTGCTGTGTTGTGATAGGCGCTGTGTTGTGTTAGGTGCTGTGTTGTGATAGGTGCTGTGTTGTGATAGTTCATGTGTTGTGATAGGTACTGTGTTGTGATAGGTGCTGTGTTGTGATAGTTCCTGTGTTGTGATAGGTACTGTGTTGTGATAGGTACTGTGTTGTGATAGATGCTGTGTTGTGATAGGCGCTGTGTTGCTCTACTTCTGGTGGCTAATCTTGTATTTTGTCGTCAGGGAAGGATGGAGGGCGGCAGGTGTGAGAGGGCAGCAGCTGACAAGAGCTGCATTGAGCTGCAGCAGCTACCTCGTCAGGGCAGCAACGCCAGCAGCAGCGACACCTACAGCAGCTGCATGACTCATCCCCACGGCAGCCCGCGGAGTTCTGGGGGCCATGGGGGCGCTACGGGGACCGGGGACCGACACAAACAGAACTTGTATGTTAACCCGCTTGAGGACCCCTGCAGCCTGGAGCCTGAGGTCGTTCAGTCCCCGGGGGGGACCTGCTACGACACCGTGTTCAAAGAATGCCACCCGGACCCACCGCCCCACCTCCCACAGCCGCATCATCTTTTCCATCATCATCACCATCAGCAGCCGCAAAAACGTCCCCCGCCCCTCATCTGCCAGCAACAGCAGCGACACAACAACAGCTTCGGCAACCAACAGGAGACCCGGTTTAACGGTAGCAGCTCTTTGGATAGCCAAACAACCGGAAGTCTCAACTCTGGCCCCGGGAACCAGATTGTTCAAAAACTGGACGATGGCTTCACTGCCACCTGGGAGCGGGGCCCCACTGCGTCATTTCCGGTAGCCCATCATCCCTTTCACGCAGTGACGTCATCACCGGGAAACATCTGCTGCCTTGACCCCCAACAACAGACCACGAGTCCCGACCACTCGCCGTCGGACTCCACCAGCCTCCTCCAAGCTGAGATAGAGACCTCATTCCCTAGGAAAGCCAGTTTTAAGCGGTACAAGTCCCTGTCCGTGGAAAAACATCCCAGGGTGACGACCATCAAGGACCGCAACTACTCTTCCACCGACAGCCTGCACATCAACGCCAGTGGACGGCCGCGTCTTAAATTCCGCAAAGCTGTTTCCCTGGCAAGTCGCCTGCAGTCTAGTCCGTCGACGGGGCGAAAACTGGCCAATTATCACCTCATTTCAAACTCAAAGCCAGGTCAGTTGCAATCAGTAATTTCTTTTCTTTATCTTACAAATCTGTTTCGATCATTTTATAAAATATTTATTTAAGTTGAAAATGTTCTGTTATAATAATAAGATTTGTTCATGAGATTTGTTATACTATTATTATTATCATTATCATCATCATCGTTGTTATTTTAATATTATTTCAAATTGTCCTACTTGATAACATTTTAAAATGTAACTTATTTAACCAAATTAATTTACCAAGATTAACAATTTCGTTGCTACTTGTGATTCTATCAAATCACCCACCCTCCCCCCTAAAAAAAAAACAAAAAAAATATGTTTTACACGGCTCCACAAAATTATATTGAATTGTTTTTAGTTTCGAACTAACCCAACCTATTTTCTTCCAGATGAAACTTTTCTCCTGCAGTAGTAGGTGAGTGGTTAGTAGGGGGCGCAAAAGTGCGCGCTCAAAGTCGCACACATGCGCACTGGTGTGACCTGCACGCGAGCTGGTGTTGACCTGTGTCCTTGATCATTCATTATTGTCACCTATTTGATCACCAAGCTTCTCAGTAGATGTATGTGTCTCATTAACGTGTCAACATTCAGGCTTACGTAGCAATGTCTATAACGTGCAGTCGCTTGCTTTTTAACAAAAAAATCCAAGTGTGTATTGCTTTTGCAGGCTTATACTTAAAAAATATTATTGTAGGCTTGTAGCGCCCTCTCATCAAACTTTAGTGCAGGCTTGTAGCGCCCCCCCCCCCCCCCCCCCTTTTTAAAAAACAACCATCGTTAAAGAAAAATAATTTCCAGTTCGCAAAACGTTAATTTTTTCATTGTTTTTTTTAAAATAGAAATGTTGAAACCAGTTTAAAAACAGTCACACACAAAACTGAACATATTTAATATATTTTAAGTTGTTAAACTAAATTGATGGAAAGAGAACAAAAAACGCTAAAGGTGACCTCATTTTGGGGACTCCCTTAAATTATTTCTGCTATATTCATATGCCAGAAAGGAGTTTGTGAGAAGTTTTCAAAATTAGATTTTAAAAAAACAACGCTGGTTGATTGTATTATTTTGATATTTTCATATAGCCTACATTTTAAAATATTTATTTGGCAAACCTATTGCTGCTGTGTTGCAATTTACACCAAGATTGTATCTAAGCTCCGCCCAGGTTGGCCCATAGGTCACAATGAAAAAATTTAATCTAAGCTCCGCCCAAGTAGGCCGATAGGTCGCAATGAACAATGGAATCTAAGCTCCGCCCAATCTAGCCGATAGGTCGCAGTGAACAATTTAATCTAAGCTCCGCCCAAGTAGGCCGAAAGGTCTCAATTTATTCAAAGCTCCGCCCCCCACAAGTGTAGGTAACCGTTGACACGAATAAATTAAAGCTGCCAAGTTCCGCCTTGTGTTGGTTAGTCACCAACACGAACTATAAATGTGATGTAATGGGTGGCTACTAACAGGACGATCGAAGCTGACCTGAGCCCTTGTTTGTTAATGTCGCGCTTCTTTGGCGCATTACACTTGTAACAGATTTACAGAATGTCCAAAGTCAGTTAGACCTAAACTAGATTCAAAGTACACATCTTTGAATTAGGCCATCAAAACCCCACAGATGTCACTTTCTTTGGTTTTTTTTTTTGGTTTTTTTTTGGTTTTTTTCTGCCATCCGTCCGTCCGACCTTGACATCAGACTGTAGGTCCAAGATAGAGACTTTGATATCAGAAATATTCCAGGCATTGTGGATTTCGTCATTGTGGAATATTTCTTGGCAGGACAAGGCTGGTTCCCCTAGATCAGTGGTTCCCAAACTTTTAGATCTAAGTTTGGCGGAGCGGTGAACAAGTTTCGAAATTTTACCAGGGACCGGTGCATGATTTATTTTTATACTTTTATTTCTATTTGACAATAAATATTTATGTTATGGGGACCGGCAGCGGTGAAGGTCCACGGACCGCCATTTGGGGACCACTGCCCTAGATAACCCAAATGGAACATCACATGTGGATGAAGATACAGCCCGGCACAATTAGCCTCGCAGGAGTTTTGTCAATGTTATCCGCCTACGGGGGGGGGGGGACGACGCCGTCTCCGGGTTTGAATTCAGAGTTTACGTTCCCAAAGATGAGCAGCCGTCCAAGGTTAACGTCCTGTGGATGTTTTTGCTTGTCCCGGCGTCGTTTGAGGGGGTGGGGGAAATTGAGCTCCAGATGGAACACCGGGTTTTTTAAAATGATTCAGTTTAGACCGCTCAGCCGCCCAACACGTCAAAGATTTGAGTTACAATAGCCCTAAACATTCATTCGAAATTGTCCCTATCGATTTTTACCCCGTAGGAAGGAGCTCAATAAATCGTGTATTACTCTATGTGTGTGATATGTTGTGATGTAGGAGCGGCCAGTGTTGTGGTGTGCTTTGTGATCTCGCATTTCTGTTCTTTCTTGTCTCCCTTGTGTATCAACCGTTGTTGCTCGGTGTCGCTTCAAGTATATTGAATATTTCATGTTCGCGTGTGTTCTGCCTTCAGTGTCAAACCAACACTGGACTGTGGACCGAGGGAACAATATTTTCAATGTCTTTCTCTAATTTGCCGAAAAATCTTTGGTCATTTGTTCCATCGCTAGATTGCTATTTAAAAATATAGTCGTAACCATGGGCGCCCTCAGGTAGGGGCAAGGGGGAGCACTTGCCCCCCCCCCCCCTGGATTGATTGGATAAAAAAATTTTAGACAAAAATAGACAAAAAATGTATTCAAGTAAAGAGAAAATAAAGAGAAAGTAACTAAGCTGATGTCCTGTCCGTTCGTTCACCATACAAATACGCTACAGTAAATTAAAACTATATTAAAACATTACTAAAAAAAATTTTGCCCCCCCCCCTGGAAAGTTAATCAATTTTTTTGCCCCACCTCCTCCCAGAAAGTTTTCTGCGGGCGACCATGGGCGTAACATTTTTTTTTCAAATGTTTCTTGATTCTTGCACACTAAAATTGTGCACACACACACACACACACGTACACACATCGAAACACCCACTCACACAAAAGTTTCGAAAAGAATAGATGGACGCTGAATTATTTAAATCCCTCCAATCGATTGATGGGGGACTTGCTCAACTGTGTGTTGTCGTTGCTATCAGTGTTTAGGTGATTAGTTCTGTGTGCTATGTAACGTTGTGCTTCATTAAGTCACTGTAAGCCATAACGTCTGCTTCTGTGCTTGGTCACACCGGTAACGCGCCCCCTATTCCCTCCCTCGTCCACAATATGACGTCATCGCTATGTGTGCTCTTTTTGTTTCAGAAAATAGTAGCTCTAAAAAAAAAAAAAAAAAAAAAAAAAATGTATCGAATAATTATTGTCTAATATTTTGCATAGCTTTGGCGTCATAATCATATTAATTGTAATAAATTGATTTTAAATGAGTCTAAATGACATCATCATTGAGAGAGACATTTTGATGCCCTGTAAAAACTTGGTAGTCGTCATAATAATAATTATATTACTTATCCTCAGCATTATATTATTCCAGCGAATGTTCTGGAACAAAAAATATTTTTGAAAACTAGTTATGGCATTTTACTTATCAATACAAATTGTTCTTTTAAATTTTATTGCCATCGAATTAATGTTATTTGCAGTTTAAGTTGAGATAACGACAAGAAAATCTTCACCGGTTTAAAGTTAACACGATATGACGTCAGAGGTCTAGCTCCCCCCCCCCCCCCTCTTCTCTCTCTCTTTGTCCTGCTACGGCTCACGATGACTCTCCTTGCACAGACCATCCAATGTTGTTTCTGCTGTAGAGCTTCTGAGCTGTGTCACAATAATTCCCCCCCCCTCTTCTCTCTCTTTGTCCTGCTACGGCTCCCGATGTCTCTCCTTTCACAGACCATCCAATGTTGTTTCTGCTGTAGAGCTTCTGAGCTGTGTCACAATAATGTTACCCCCCCCCCCCCCCTCCCATCACTCGTCTTCTAAATCGCCAGCATTTCATTGTCACGATCATTTAAAAACTTGGATTTGTATTATATATTTTTTTAAATAGACTAACTAACCAAGTGTTCCTGCAAAAATGATGGAGGAGTTAAGAGAAAATAACTAATAGGGGGACATAAATTGGTTATAGCTTTTTATTATTTTTTTGTTTAATTATGACAGAACAGGACATGTGTAGTTTGTATTGTCATAATTGCCCCTGCCTAGTGATTTTATTTCATTATTTAAAACTAAATTTATTTTAATTATTTATACGAGTTATGTTCCTATCATTTTTCAATTAATTAATTGGAGAACTGATCTGCATATTGAACATGGATTTTAGGCAGAATTTTTTTTTTTAAATGTTCTTTTTGGCAGTTGGTCAGTTTTGAATAATCTAAGATTTAGAAGCATGCCTCATCATATGCAGCTCAGCGAAGTTCCTTCATTTTAATGTCAGGCCGTCGAGACCTATCAAATATTATATTTATTTTCAGCATTGGACTCAGGCTCTCAGGAAGTGACGTCAGTACTGGTGGATGAGAAATTATCACTTTTACAGCGCTCTAGCCCCGCCCTCTTGGAACCTTCCCCCACACACAGGAAGCCGGGAAATTTCCCCGGCAGTCGCAAGAAAGAAAAAGCTCAATATCTGCTGACCTCCCCTTCTTCCACTTCAGAATCTTCCTATTCGCTCGGACCTTTGTCAGCCGGCCAGCGGCGTGCTCACTGGCGCTACTTCAACGCCAACAGCCACCCCCAGTCGAACTGCGACAACAACTTGTCTCAGACGGACAATGGGGGCCGAAGTCCACTCTATCGTCATTCTTCCTTCCCCCTCTCCGGACAGCAGCTGATGACGTGTGTCAATATTGACTCCCCTGACGACAACGACGATAACATGAGTCCGCCCCTGACGTCCCGCCCGCACCACCTCAACAATAACAACAACAACAGCACCTCGGTGCATTGCGGGACTGACAACGGCACCTCGGTGCATTGCGGGACTGACAACGGCACCTCGGTGCATTGCGGGACTGACCCGGGACCTGGGAGGCGGTCGGTTCGGAACGCCAGACAGTTCACGCCAGGAGCTATAGTGCATTCTGAAGGAGAGGAGGAGGAAGAAGAGGACGAGGATGAAGATGTTGATTTGGATGGGGTGGCGAGTCACGTGGTTTGGCCAACAACGAATGTTTCTCAAACTCTAGTCGAGTCCGTCCTCAGCCCCAACAGCCAGGACGGGGAGGGCACCAGCCAGCACGGCTCATCGTCAGGTCTTTCATCATCCCAATCATCCGGATCCCTTTCTGATCACCACCTGCTCAAGTCGTCGCCATCTTCAGATCTGATCCCGCGGCAACCTGGATCACAAATCAGTGAAGACCCCACGTCACAGTCCTACAGCCTGTACGAAACGGCCGAATCTCTTCCTGACGACAGTGAAAGTGGCCTTGACCCTTTCCTTGTATATAAAGATCCACCAGCTTCTTCCGCCGCCAACAACACTGGCGGGCCAAGCAACCAACAGTCACCTCAAACACAAGGACACCATGCTCAAGCCAACCTTGCACTGCAGCAGCAACCACCACCACCACCATCTGCTCTAAACTCGTCGGACGTCTTTGGGGGTGAGTCAAGCAGCGGTTTGGACTGTCACTCGCACAACAGTGTGGCAGGGGGCGCCAGTGGCTAGTGTCAATTAAGTTGTCTTTTTCCTGATATTTAGTTATGTAAGTGTTAGACCGGTGACCTCCCTTTTTTTTAATGACATCATTTCTATAGTGACTTCGCTACGCATGACAAAACATGTCTCGTGCAAATTGTACTCACAACATTCTAAAAGATTAGACCAAAACAGATATGTAAATATTGCATTGCATTTTGTCACTCAAAAATGTAACCACAGTTTATCAAACCTTTACAAATTAATTTAGTAGAATTAATTGAAAGTTATTTTTAAAAGTTTACAACTATCACCGTAAAGTCTTTTTAGATATTTAGTCTAAAGCAAGCGAATAAAAAATTTTTTTTTTCGAACTCCTTATTACTGCAGGAAAAATTACTAATGATTGATATTAAATAGATAGATATTTTTTATGTAGTTAACTGCAATGTTAATATGTGATTTGTAAATGTTGCCGTTGCAAGAAGTTGTATGGCCAATAGATTTAAAAAAATAACAGTTTAAATAATAAAAAGAAATCAAATGTATTATTGTATTGTTAGCTATTTAATAACTAGTCTTATATTATGTACATTTAATAACTAGTCTTATATTATGTACATTTAATAACTATTCTTATATTATGTACATTTAATAACTATTCTTATATTATGTACATTTAATAACTATTCTTATATTATGTACATTTAATAACTAGTCTTATATTATGTACATTTAATAACTATTCTTATATTATGTACATTTAATAACTAGTCTTATATTATGTACATTTAATAACTAGTCTTATATTATGTACATTTAATAACTAGTCTTATATTATGTACATTTAATAACTATTCTTATATTATGTACATTTAATAACTAGTCTTATATTATGTACATTTAATAACTATTCTTATATTATGTACATTTAATAACTAGTCTTATATTATGTACATTTAATAACTAGTCTTATATTATGTACATTTAATAACTAGTCTTATATTATGTACATTTAATAACTATTCTTATATTATGTACATTTAATAACTATTCTTATATTATGTACATTTAATAACTAGTCTTATATTATGTACATTTAATAACTATTCTTATATTATGTACATTTAATAACTATTCTTATATTATGTACATTTAATAACTAGTCTTATATTATGTACATTTAATAACTATTCTTATATTATGTACATTTAATAACTAGTCTTATATTATGTACATTTAATAACTAGTCTTATATTATGTACATTTAATAACTATTCTTATATTATGTACATTTAATAACTAGTCTTATATTAGGTACATTTAATAACTAGTCTTATATTATGTACATTTAATAACTAGTCTTATATTATGTACATTTAATAACTAGTCTTATATTATGTACATTTAATAACTAGTCTTATATTATGTACATTTAATAACTAGTCTTATATTATGTACATTTAATAACTAGTCTTATATTATGTACATTTAATAACTAGTCTTATATTATGTACATTTAATAACTAGTCTTATATTATGTACATTTAATAACTATTCTTATATTAGGTACATTTAATAACTAGTCTTATATTATGTACATTTAATAACTAGTCTTATATTATGTACATTTAATAACTATTCTTATATTAGGTACATTTAATAACTAGTCTTATATTATGTACATTTAATAACTATTCTTATATTATGTACATTTAATAACTAGTCTTATATTAGGTACATTTAATAACTATTCTTATATTATGTACATTTAATACATTTCTGCAGCTTAAAGTAGTAAGCCTTTAAAAAAAGATTTTTGGTATTTATTTTTTTTTAAACTCAATTTCAGATGCAAAAAACAAGAATCTGTCAAAGGTGCTGTCCTCCAACTGCACAATGTGAACATGCCCTGCTGGGGGTGATACCACAATGTGACCATGTCCTGCTGGGGGTGATACCACAATGTGACCATGTCCTGCTGGGGGTGATACCACAATGTGAACATGTCCTGCTGGGGGTGATACCACAATGTGAACATGTCCTGCTGGTGGTTCTACAACATTGTGACCATGTCCTGCTGGTGGTGCTACCACAATGTGACCATGTCCTGCTGGTGGTGCTACCACAATGTGACCATGTCCTGCTGGTGGTGCTACCTCAATGTGACCATGTCCTGCTGGTGGTGCTACCACAAATCAACTATTACAGTTCAAGTTCTCCTTAGCAAAAGCAAACATTATTTATGTGATACCACTTCCTAGAAGAGTTCCACTAGTGCTTGCAGTGGCAGACTTCTCCTTCAGACTGAATTAAAAACTAAAAAAAAAAAAAACATTAACAGACCCGAGTGACCAACCCAACATCGGCAGGATTAATGAGGCTTCCATTTGGGCAATACCTGGTGTACAGAACTCTCAATATGTACAGAAAAAATTTAATCTTGCGCACAGGCATTTTTTTAAACACTTTGTATGTAGTGGCAGACTATTGTTAGTTAGGGGATAGCAAGAACATGATGCGATTTTGTTGTTATTTTTTTTTTTCATCCCTTTGTAAAAAGTTTTCTTTTAATCACTTTCATAGTTGCCACATCCTGATTATCTGATATTTTTAGATGTGAATAGTTTTGTTGTACATTCATTGTGAACCCACCCTCAACAATGTCTGTGTATAGGTTTGAGAGTATCAGCTTAATCACTCATGGGCTCACCATTTACACTCAAACAAAATTCTTGAATTAGTTTCCAAAATATATCACCTTTGAGGGTTACCACTGTACAAATAAATGGGCATTAGTTTCCTAATAAATCCAGTTTTGGATATTCATTGAGACAGCACTGTCGACCATTTCATCCCTACTTGAACAGAGTAATTTCTTAAAATATGATATACTACACAAATGCAAATATATCATTGTAATGTATCGAAGAAACTTTAAAAGTTGTATAAATTTTACTACAATTAACTCATGAACAAAGGATGAAAAAAAAAACCCACTAAATTATCCAAATTAAGCTGTTTACATTATATTTATTATGTCCATGATAAAAGAAATACTCCATCACCATATTTCTATATTTATCTACTTCTTCATCACAAAAACTGTTGAAAACTTTATACAGAAAATTCTTCTATAACCAGCTGAATGTTTTTGTATTATAAGTTTTAGCCTTGCTGGACTTGGAAAGATTCCTCTTATTAACTAAGTTTTTTGTTTTTTTTACTAATCAAAATGAACCTCATTTTTAATTTTTAAGTAATGTCAAATTAACTATGCAGAGAATTAACCCTGTGCTAAAATGTGAAAGTAGAGAGAGAGGCAACAATGCATAAATGGGGTTACACCATGGAGATAGACGTGGTTACAGAAACTGAGAAAGGGATTAATCACCATGGAGAAAGATAACAGTCGTATGGTTAACATCCAAATTAAATTCTGAGAACACCAATCATTTTTATTACTTCACAGACATAATCCTAGTCTATACAAAAAAATGGTGATGTCTGTTTGTAGCACTCTGTAGCAGGAAATTGCAACATTGCAGTTTCATAGGTCAGACTAATTATCAGTAGTGAATCAGAACCATGCGTGTAATTGTGATTACATGGCATAAAAGTCATGTTCCTTCTTGTAATCCGCTGATCACCCTGCAGAAAATGGTTTCACTGGTACTGACATGAGCATATCTGAAACCACATGTGATAATACTATTTGTTATTCCTTGAACAAAGCTTTAAAAATGTCTAACTACAGCATTACATAATACTTCTGCCTCTAAGAGAATCCAGTGATTATATTGTTTACCAGCCACGCCATGGTCCTCAAACAATGTCTTTGAGATCAATTTTAGCTAGAGAACACAAGCTGCCCTTGCAGGGAGCTGAAATAAAAACTAACAGTATTTAAAGAAATCTCAAATCTTCAACAAAATTAATCCATTTTTTTAACTATCTTTTTTTTTGTGACTGGTCATGTCAACTGGTAATGTTGTTGTTTTTTGTTGAGTATTCTAGTTTTACAATTCAAAGAGCACTTCATTTATAGTGCTTCATAAACAGCCTGTAAAAGGATACACTGAATTTTTGAGATATTGGCTAATGACAAAGTCATGTTAATAACAAATAAACAAAAAACTCAGCCATTAGCAGTCATGTAAGGCAGTCATAAGTAACAGTCTAAAATAATTTTGTTCTCATCTTCTTGTTCTCCCTGAGAATATATTTCCTCCACTAAATTACATGTTGTCCATAGTCCTTAGAAAACAGTTATTTAATGGTGATTGCAGTGTAGGTTTTACAAAGGAATACTTGTACAATGGTTCTTTAATAGTTCTTTATGTTAGAGCTTCACTGAGACCGTAGCGTGATTTTAACAATGAGATATTTTTTAAAATGTTTTAATCTTTGTCTAGCTGTGAGAAAGCTTCTTCATGCATTCAAGCAAAATAAGCAGGCAGTTTATCAATGTACATTGTCCTTAGATTTTTACATCATGTGAATAGTTTTAGCAAATTTGTTATAAATGAGCTTGGTAAATATATGCATTTAATTGAATAAATTATTTAAGAATTTTTTTTCATTTTCAATGGTATTTTTACATATTGCCATACATTTTCACACTTCAATGATGATTATAAAAAAGATCATATATTTTTAATTTTGTTTAGATTCTTACATAGTTTCATTTGTACAAAAAGACAGCAACAAAATGCTTTGTTCTTTATTTTATTTGGTGATTTTTTATTTCCATGATAGGTCCTCCAACTGCACTCCTAAAATTCTCTAAATCCATATTAATATTTAGAACATATTAAAATTTTTATTCCAGCTCACCAAGCTAATTCTGCTCACTTAATAACATTATATTACAATCCTTGTAATAGATATTTTGATTTAAACCTTTGACTGCATAACATGTTAACAATTTAGTCATCAGATATTTTTCCCCAATTCAAAATGTTGTTCCCTCTGACCCAAATGATTTTGGGTTTTATTTAGTAAATTGTGTGCACCTTTCATATTGTTTGTCTAAATGTTTGTATATACTGTACATGACTTTGTACTTCCCACTTGAAACCCAATCTTTGATTGCATTTTATTACAATTTGTCTTACAGAGATTCATAATTTTGTCAATGTAGCCTCTGTCAGGCTCTAAGATTTAACTGCACCTTTTCTAAGTCTGACTTTAATGCATTTTTTCTATACATTGTTATAAACTCTATTGATAATTAAGAACAGAAGATTGCATTTAAATGCGCGGTTGTAAGCCAACTTTCTTTTTAATAATTAAATTTCTACTTGTTAAAATTATGTTGTATATTATGTTTCCTAGTGCATGAGGTTAAGTGTGTTAGCTTTCTACTTGTTTTGTTTTTCTTCTTCTTCTTTTTTTTTTCCTTCTTACAAGTCTCTGCCCTTGTTTGAATTTTGATCCCAAAAAGGTATAAGAATTTTTGAAGAGTTAACTTCAGGTCTGTAGGACATGAATTCTTGTAGAGTTAACTTTAGGTCTGTTTCACATGAATTCTTGTAGAGTTAACTTCAGGTCTGTTTCACATGAAATATTGTAGAGTTAACTTCACATCTGCTAGACATGAATTCATAAATCTCTCACATGAGGTGGTTAGTGAAATAGTATGGTATGAATTGTAAATAAACGACCTGCAGTTGTTACATCTCTTTAACATTAACCATATTAACGAAAAGTAAAATAACTGTCAGTAAAGTAAATGTTTTTTTAAAAATAATTTGTTGATTGGTGAGACAGTTTAGTTAGAATTTCTATTTTAATTTTAAAACACAACTTTTCTGTGAACGCTCTATTCCCAAATATATGATTAAATTATGACTTCTAAGAATTTGATCAAACATTCACCTAACATAATTATGCCAAATCTATAGCTGCCTTGTTTGATTTGCGACTCTCCCAAGATCATAGTTTATATAAATAAATTATTACCATGCATTTAGCACTTTATGATCATATTAATAAAGTTTTTTGTTACATCAAGGACTCAATTTTTCATTTATTAGATGTGACTTTGATTTTGATTAATTATAATAGACATGATCTTATTCTGTATATAACCAGTGAAGAACGATCCTAAATGCATGCAGTTATTAGTGTTGTACCCATGCAGACCAATGCATAGATGCCTATAAATGGTAGCTCTACCTTGACTAATTCTTCCAAAACTGCACCCTTCATGAATCTGAATGATAATGGTGTTTAAAGAACGATTTTCTACAATGATTAACTATGGGTGGATGTTCCAAGCTGAAAGGCTCTTGTGTGATATAAAGCTGAAACATGAATGCCGCTTTATGTTGTATTCAGGTTTCCTTAAATTTGTGTCTTGTTCAGCATTGAAGATTGTGAAACTAAAGTTATCTGTGTCCAAGACTTCATCAGAACGTACCATGTCCTAAATCTCCAACTATTGATAATTTATTTGCAAACAAATCAAACTACTGAGATTAATGCATGGAAGCTTTTGCCAGCCATAGGTTCGTTAGAGTGAGTTATTTGTCGTGGATTTCACAAAGTTTTAATGTATAGAGTCAATCTCGTTGCTACCGCTATTACCTGGCATGTTCTGTGTGGGACTAGGGCAAAAATGTACTAAAAGGTCTGTCAACACCTCATTATTTTATAAGAATGACATGTTAAATAAATCAGAATATTTCTATTTTGTGTAGACTATCTTAAAATGTCACTTATGCAAACTGCATGTATAAAATCATTGTAACAGGTACTCATTTTAAATTATTGCTGGAGCACATTTGCTGGGAAAATGTATGCGTAATTAAAAGATCTCAGTGACCTCTATACAAAGCATGTGCAATCCCACCTGGTCTCTGTATTATTTTGATGTTGTTTTTTTTAAATTCTTTTGAATTAATACATTTGACTTTGTAAATGCTGTATAATATTTATATTTTTCTCTTTTAAATAACTTTATTAAAAAATGTTATTTGTTAAACAATCTAAGTCATTAATGAGATGAAAAAGATTTAATATGAAGAAATGAGTCAGCATATAATTATGGGCTTGGGTTATCAGAAGTATATTTGATTCACTAGAGTGGTACAAATATTCACATCTATATAGTTGCGATGAGCACTAAGATGCCCTTTTGACCCTTACCACATTTTGATTTGTGAATGTTGATTTTTTTTGCATCTGTCTATTACAATAAAAAAAAAATGAAAAAGATGCTATGAATATTAACTATTGCTCAAATTTTTTAGAGAAGGTAAGAACAAAATAAATGTAATTATTTTAATATATTTGAAATCCAAGGAGAAAACATAAATATATAATAAAACATTTCTTACGTCACATAAATCTGTTTACTAGACAACATTAGCTATTAGAAAGAAAAAATATAATGGCATGTTAGAAATATTCATTTTGAAAAAATTAGGTCGATTTGGGCTTGAGCTTGTTAAAAATTTACACTACTACCCTACTACATAATAAAATGCTATTTTTTGAAATTGAAATAGTTAAGTACCTGTCAGGTATAGCTTAAACTCAATTATAGCTTAAACTCAATTATAGCTTAAAATGCAATTTGCAGTTTGCATGTGTTCCCCATGCACCAAAATTTTAATATTATTATTTTTTTTTTTTAAAAAGGCTAACCATAATTTTTTATAAAAATCAGTTAAAAATTGTATATTAACTTATGTTGTTATAAATTTACACAGGATAGTGTAAATTATTTATACTGAATTGGAATTCATGAAGTAAAAGAAATTACTAACTTTTAGTGTTTGAATTCCATCCTCCCAGAGAGTGAGGGCAAAGGTTAAATTGGTGCTCTTTAAATGCATTCATGCTATCTAATATACATAGATTTACCCTAAATTTTGTTTAGATTCTTACATATTTGGCTCTGCCTATCTAGATAAATTATGGGTTTTTTTTCAACATAATTGACAAGTGACAGTAATATTGAGAGTTTAGGATTAAGATCTCTCACTTGCATGCTAATATTAACATTATGCAAACAGCCAAGACCTGCATTTGTACCATCTTCATCCTTCTGATTGGTCAAGTTAAAAATGTATTGAATATTAAAGGGAAATTATTCTCATTTTTCTAAGCATGTTTTATCATAATTAATTTTATAACTTCTGTTTCAAATAACTTTGTGTAAATGAAAGCTAAAACTAGTCGAGACTCAACTGTCTTAATGCTACCGTTAATGTATTTATACTTTATACTCTTAAGCAAAAGTTAATGCATTTTAATTATTAATTTATTTGAAAATATTGTTTCTTATCATCTACTATAACCATGAATGCTCTGTCAATTTTTTTACTAGTATTATCTTTATTATAAAATTAAATTTCCTACAAATACAGTGCAGCTCTCTTGTGTATCTGTATGATTAAGTAAAATTACTAATGATAAAGGGGTATATTTATCCAAGTGTATGTTTAAAATGTAGGTCAGGGTTTCCCAACATGTGTACTCGCAGCTTCAGGGAATGCAAGGAGGCATTTTAGAGGGTGCCAGGAAAATGAGTATTAAGTGCTTTTAAGTTTTCATATAAATATTTATATATCTTTTAACACTTCTTATTAATATTTTCCTTTATGTAGTAAGTCACATGTTAATTTTCTAAGGGTTACAAGTTCAATAAATAAATTGAAAGTCTATTATTTTCAAATTTTGAAATGCCTTGTCATTGTTACTTTTGTAAGGGGAGCAGGACATGGTAAAACAATTAGATGGGGATTGAGACAAGTCAGTCGATTCGTGAAGTGTGCAAATTTTAGAAAAAGTTGGGAAATACTGATGTAGGTTAAAGCAGGCTTTGGCTGTCTTCACACCAAGAAGAGGTTGACATTTATCTGTTTCAGATATCAAATCTGTGGTGAGGAGTGGGTTAGTGGTTGTCAGTTAATAGAAAAACAAGTAATGGATTTTATTACAGTTTTTATCAAACTGATAAGTTTATTAACAAAACAAAAACACAAATTTTAATGAAAGAGATTTATTTCATTGCATTAATTTTGTTCTTCAGATTACTACCAGTACGTGAAGTCCATTTTTTAAATTTAAGCTTTTAACTCAAATAGTTCATTTCATTTTACAAGCAGGTTATTTAAGCATTTGTTGTCACAGTAAATAGGAGTTTTTCTAAGCAGTTTAGGAATTAAAGTTTATGAGCGTAAGTAAACTCACTTCATTTGTCTATCTATAATATGTACATATTTTGTGCAACATTATTTAACACCTTCAAACAGATATAACAGTGTGTTGAATGTTTACATCCATGTGCATTCATGACAGTAGACATTTTCAAACTAAAATAATCGTTTGATCAATATTCCTGGAAATATTATTTTAAAAATCATCCTTTTAATTTGAGGGTGGATGAAAAAAATGACAATCCAATAAACATCATTATTTTTTTATTTTTTTTGGTGCTTAAATCTACGCAACTTTACAGGTCCATCATATCCTCACAATGGAGTCAGAATTGATACATGAGATAGTAATAATAATATGGAACAAATTTTATTCATTTGAGAACAAGTCATTAAATCATTAAACACTATTTTATTTACCGGTAATTAGACTGATTTCAAGTTAAATTTGGAAACTCATTCAACACTGCAGGTCTGTAAATAATGATCATATTTAATACCAGCACCATCGTAAATTAGAGACTGAGTCAGTGCAATGATTTACTTAGATCTATTGTAGATTCCTCTAGGTCAATTTAGGATACTACTGCCACATGATGGCATGTGATTCCTGTAAATGAATGACGTTTTGTTCACGTCACTTTTTTTTTGTACTGTTTAAACTGTACTTTATACATGAACTCTTTACACAATCTACTGTACATTTTGCTGTTTTTGCTCAGTTAGTTCAAGTCAGCTAGTACCAAAACTGATAGATTAGCTTGGCTTTTTTTTTTCTGTATGGTTGTATAAGAATGTTCACTTTCTGTGATAGTGGTTTTGATTAGAAAACTCAGCATTGTTTAACTGCAATTACAAAAAAAACTGATTTCAATAATGCAAATCTTGTTTGTTTCATTCAGTTGTTTGTTTATTAACATGCCTGAGATAACTGAGTTGTTTTGTATTCCAGTCTATCATGACGGCAGTAGTGCAGAGAATGTAATCGTGTGCTACTAATACCATAGGTCTTACAAATATTAACTTGACACTGTTTTTTGGTTTTTTTTTAAATATATTATCTACACTGTGAACAAGTAATTAAACCCCATAAAACATACACATATAATAGCTAACATTTAATCATTATATAGCTATCAGAATAGGTGGTCACTATATATTCATTTACTGAACTGGTAACATGACAGTATCAACAGGAGATCACCAGTTTCTGTTTAAAAGCTCCGCCACAAAAACTCATTTAAATATTTCTCACTGACCTATATTTCTACTTATTGTGAAGGTTTGAATTTATCCGGTTGACCACAAGCCACCTGATGACCATAATAGTATAGCACACAGAGACTATTTGTTGTTTTTCTCATTTCACACCTATCTTAATGAACTGATTTTTGTGTTGTTAATATGAAGGCAAAATCCAATGTTTAAAACTAAGGCAAGTTGGATGTTTACTTCAGACTTGAAGATTCCAAGTTTTGGGTGGTTTCTTTGTTGCTCAGAGTTTAACCCCCCCTAGAAAGCTGCCTTACTGGGCTGTCCACTTTTGTTGACTATCAAGTGTCATAAAATAAGACATCTATTTATCATGCATCCGCATGGATGCAATTATGAAGAAGATATCTGGCATGCATACATTAAATAATTTCTGGACAACACAAAATAAATCACGAGAAACAATTGGAAGTGATGAGTTAATTTTCCTTATATTTCACAGGATGGTGAGCCTTTTTATTTACACAATAAAATAACATAAGAAGTGGGCACAAATCATCTCTGCAGTCTGCTGTAAATACGTGCTACGGCAGCAGTGGCAATCAGTGTCACACCAAACCAGAACCAAGGAATCTCAAGATGTTTCTGTGGTGAAATATAGCAATGCTTGGCTTTATTGTAAGGCCAACAAAAGAAACGTACAGGATTTATTTCATGAATGACATTTAGATCAGAGGTTCCCAAACGTTGTAGAATCGTGGATTTTTAACAAGGCAACCTAACAAGTGAACTGCGAAACAGCAAATTTTTTTTTTAAATTTCATCCTATCTGTTAAGTAGTAAAAACTGATCCTTTTTGGAATTACATTTCATTCTATCTGTTAAATAAAAACTAATCCTTTTTGGAACTACAAATGAGAAGAAATATTCAATAACTTTCCTTGACTTAAACACAATAATAATATTCAGTGATACAATCATACCAACTATTTCAACACTAAAAGCTTGCGAAACCCACAACTATTTATGTTATACAGGAAATAAACTTAATTATTACAGGGCGCCAACCAGTAGCCAATGGACAGACAGTATGAAGGCCAGAGGTGCATACGTTAATAAGCCTTACCCTAATAGAACAGATCCATGGTGGAAACTGGGTGGCAGACACCATAGACACTGCCCTACAAATTCTTACTTTCACAGGCTAGACAACAACAGGGACCTGAGCTTCTGGCATTGCATAATGGCCCCAGAAATGGTGACACACCTGTTAACTTATGCCTCAAGCTTGATCTTAGGGAGGCCAGGGCGGTAGGTCCAATGTTCATAAAATGTTTTTATTGCATGGACCAATAGATAGAGGTGGTGATCACAGTAATAGCCAGGGCTTTAAAGAGCAAGAGCTCAAGCCCCCACTAGAATATGTAAGTTAGTTAGTAAACAATTGTAAAGCCAGCTGCAAACTGCTATTACTAAGTTAGTGACTGGTTTACACCACTGCAAGAGTTAGTCAAGTATTACATTATGGAACTTTTTATACGCTTTGCTATGCCCCTATACTGTTAAGAAGCCATGGCTCACCATGCCACAATGCACAATTTGGGAACCTCTGATTTAGATGACAGGTATCAACCCCAAACAACCCCCAGGTCACTTAAAGTGACCTTAAGGATATAAGGGATCTCTGGCGGCAGCAAAAACAATTTGTTTAAAATATCTAAAAAGATATTTTTCTTTTAACACATGTGACTATAAAAAAAGCCTATTTTTCAATTGTTATGTGAGCCCACCAGTAACTGCCAACAGTTAAACTGACCATTAGTTTATTGTATTTGATGACAAAAGATTTTTAAAGCACGATTCTACTTTTAAAACTCTCAAAATGACGATTTGTTTTTTTCCTCTCTTTAGTGATCTCCATTTCACAAGCATCCTGCTTGGTGCACACCCACGGTCAGTACATGTATATCAATGGTCAATCAGCATATACTGCAGGTTGGCTTCTGTTAAATTTATGGCATAACATTCTCTACTTTAGGTTCAATTACTGACTAAGTGGCTGACAGTTCTGTTTCTAAGACTGATGGTTTACTTTAGGTTCAATTACTGACTAAGTGGCTGACAGTTCTGTTTGTTAGGCTGATGGTATACTTAAGGTGCAATTATTGACTAGTAGCTGACAGCTCTGTTTGTTAGGCTGATGGTATACTTAAGGTGCAATTATTGACTAGTAGCTGACAGCTCTGTTTGTTAGGCTGATGGTATACTTAAGGTGCAATTATTGACTAGTAGCTGACAGCTCTGTTTGTTAGGCTGATGGTATACTTAAGGTTCTGTTTGTTTGTTGTAAACAAAATGCTCTCATATAAAAACATACTTTTTTGGTGGGTACAATGAATGTAACGCCAGAAACTTGTCCTTTCTTGAGTGGCAAAGGGACGTCAGGCTGTCTTTCACTATGTTCTTCAAGTAGCTCGCCTTTCATGAAATGCTTTCCCGTCTCTATAATTTTCACCCTCACAAATTTTCCCATCAAATCTTCATACATCGGCACCAAGACCTGAAACAAGACAGATGACCTCTTGCATTAAGCTTTGACAGTTGGAATGACTACTCAACTTGTCCTACTGTTATACAGTGAAATTTCAACCATTTTCTTTTCAACTCTTTTCACTGATTAAATAAATAAATGAGATAGGTGAAGAAACTTCATGTTGGAAATAATAATAATAATAATAATAAAGATTATTTAAAAATCACGCTTCATCCCCAAAGGCTCGAAGCGCAGTACATACCACATTGAAGTACAAAATTCAACATTACAAAACTACATACAAGAATATCGATTCTATGTCTTTCATACCTTGCAACCATAAACAACACAGGCCAATATACATCTAAAAGATAATAGTTAGATAGACAACATCACCCCAGCGGGTGTTTGCGAAAAAGATAAGTCTTCAAATCAGTTTTGAAAGACTCCAGTGTCTGGCTGTTTCTGATAGCAATAGGAAGAGTGTTCCAAATTGTTGGGCTAGCAAATGAGAAAGTGCGCCCCTCGTAAGTCTCAAGAACACGTGGTATCGAAAGTTTGCCACTATCAGATGAGCGGAGTTGTCTAGTGAGTACATAAGGTGTAAGTAGCGCTTTGAGATAGGACGGTGCCAGGTCATGCAAGCAGCGGTAGCACAGAGTTGCAATTTTGTACTCTATGCGAGCGCGGACCGGCAGCCATGCAATTCTCTCAGAAGCGTTTTAGCATGGTCAAATTTTCATTTTCGAATAACAAAATACAACAACAGAGCACAATGTATTCCTACCAACTTCATATTGATCATGTTATTATGAAAAAAAGTACACCTACCAACTCACATTCAACTTCAAACTGGCCATGTTTATCCTAAAACAAAGAATACCAACAAACTCCCTGTTAACTTCATATTTACAATGTTTATGAAAGTTGTTTGATTTGACTTGGCCATTACATTCTATTACATATATATCTAGTTCTCACAATGCAACAGCGCTGACATTGGGTACACAGAGTTATCTCAAGATAGCTTATTAATTTTAAAAATTTGTTGGATCCTCAATGAACATGGGAAGCAATAACAAGATAGGGACATACCATGACATAATTAAGAAGACGGGGACAAACCATGCCATAACTAACAAGATGGGGACATACCATGCCATAACTAATAAGATAAGGACATACAATGCCATAAACAACAAGATGGGGACACACCATGCCATAACTAACAAGATAAGGACATACAAATGCCATAACTAACAAGATGGGGACACACCATGCCATAACTAACAAGATGGGGACACACCATGCCATAACTAACATGATGGGGACATAACATGCCATAACTAACATGATGGGGACACACCATGCCATAACTAACAAGATGGGGACATACCATGCCATAACTAACAAGATGGGCAACACCATGCCATAACTAACATGATGGGGAAACACCATACCATAACTAACAAGATAGGGACACCATGCCATAACTAACAAGATGGGGACACACCATGCCATAACAAACAAGATGGGGACATACCATGCCATAACTAACAAGATAAGGACACACCATGCCATAACTAACAAGATAGGGACACACCATGCCATAACTAACACGACAAGGACATACAAATGCCATAACTTACAAGATGGGGACATACCAATGCCATAACTAACAAGATAAGGACATACAAATCCCATAACTAACAAGATGGGGACATACCATGCCATAAATACCAAGATGGGGACACACCATGCCATAACTAACAAGATGGGGACACACCATGCCATAACTAACAAGATGGGGACACACCATGCCATAACTAACAAGATGGGGACACACCCTGCCATAACTAACAAGATGGGGACACACCATGCCATAACTAATGAGATGGGGACACACCATGCCATAACTAACAAGATGGGGACATACCATGCCATAACTAATAAGATAAGGACATACAATGCCATAAATAACAAGATGGGGACACACCATGCCATAACTAACAAGATAAGGACATACAATGCCATAAATAACAAGATGGGGATACACCATGCCATAACTAACAAGATAGGGACACACCATTAATAATATGCCATAACTAACAAGATAGGGACACACCATGCCATAACTAACAAGATAGGGACACACCATGCCATAACTAACAAGATAGGGACACACCATGCCATAACTAACAAGATAGGGACACCATGCCATAACTAACAAGATGGGGACACACCATGCCATAACAAACAAGATGGGGACATACCATGCCATAACTAACAAGATAAGGACACACCATGCCATAACTAACAAGATAGGGA